>VWZW01013750.1:140337-213607 GCA_013397115.1 Edolisoma coerulescens | reverse complement strand
AGAGTCACCATCATAGTGGTATTTAAAAGGCTTGTAGATTTGGCACTTAAGGACAAGGTTTAGTTGTGGACTTGGCAGTTTCAGGTTTATGGTTGAACTCAGTGATCACAGAATGGGTCAGGCTGGAAGGGATCACAGTGGGTCATCTGGTCCAACCTCTCTGCTCAAGCAGGGTCATCCCAGAGCACATGGCACAGGATTGCATCCAGATGGTTCTGGAATTTCTCCAGTGAGGGAGACTCCACAACCTCTCTGGCCAACCTGTTCCAGTGCCTGGTCACTCGCACAGTACAGAAGTTCTTCCTCATGTTCAGGTGGAAATTCCTGTCCATCAGTCTCTTCCCCTTTCCTCTAGTCCTATTCCTTGGTCTTTTCCAACCTAAATAATTCTATGATTTCATTTGTTATATTCCTGTAAAGTTCAGAGTAGTCCGTGTTTCTTGCATACCGGATTTTTTGTTTGCTTGTTTGTTTGTTTGTTTGTTTTTATTTCTCTCTTTTAGAAGTCTTTTTTCTATCTCTGCCCCAACTCTGCTAATTAGGCAGCAAGGTTAGGTGCCAGCTAATGAGAAGTGAGCACTAGAACTTATGACTTAGAGGGGTTGTTGATATAATAAGAAGCATTAGAAGAAAGTGTCTGAAATGGAAAGAAAGCAGAGCATGTCTGCCTTCAAAGGCTCCATGTCAAAGCTCCATGTGACCAATCTCCTTCTAGACTGCTGCATTTCAGCCCAAGCCTTAAAGGCTAGATAGCCTTACAGCTAAAAGAGTTTGGTAGTTCTGCTATTGATTTGTGGATGTAAAAAGCCAGAAATTTGCTTATGTTTGCTTCTAAACTTGCAGCCATGTGATTATCTTTCTAGGAATGGCACTCGCAGCTTTTCTAAGAACCAAATAAAAATGGAGCAAAGATTTCATTGTTCAGCTCTCTCAGCCATGCACATGGCTGATGCCCATGTCTATTAATACACATTATGACTTTAAAAAGTGACTTGAAACTAATAAAAATAGGGATAGTTTCCATAAAATGCTGCTCTCTTTCTTTTCCACTGAACAGGCCCCAAAATACTTTGGCTCGTGTTAGATAACACAGTGAAAGAGAAAATGCTTTTTCTTTGATCCATAAAGTTTGGACTGCAATGTAAACCAGATGGAAAAATCCCAGCAGAGAATTTTCCTTTCTTTTGACCATTGGCGGCCATCACTCCAATCACACGAGCTCAGAGAACTCTTGAACAGCTCTAGCATATTTACAAAATGAGTTGAACTGAGAATTTTATTGTTTGAACACAGTGTCTGCATGGAAATAATTCAATGATATACCTATCATATTGTCTAAGGAAAGACTGAATTGTATAAAAGACCTTTCACTCTAGCATGCATCTGAGGCAGAGTGACTGGTGCCAGGAAATCAGGAAATTTGTGGAATTCGTAGTTTGACATGCTTTATTTTTAGTTGTCCGAAACACAATAGGCAGCTCAGTGCTTCAATGTCTGCTGTACTTTATAATTTTGTCTTACCCTACTGCAAACAATTTTAATAAAATGTGTATTAAATTAAAACAGTTTTAAAAGAACATAAAACAAATTGTAAACTGAAATGGAACAATCCTGAAATACAATAAGTTTGTAACAGGCTATTTATCAGACACATATGTTCCACCTTTAGGTTTTACGTGCTGAATATATTTCTTACAGATACATATTTGCTGCAGAAAAAATACTGTTAGGGAAGGGAAAACATACTGATATGTTATAAGGCTGTGTGAATACTTTAATTACCTAATGAGCATTCTTTAAAGGGTCTCTTTTTAAGACTCATGTACACTGGCATTTACTTTACATTCTTAGCACTTTGGTTGTTTAGTTACAGTTTTACTACACTGATGCTAAAATATGTAGCAGTATTCTCACGGTCAGTTCCCAATCAACAATGAAAAGCAAAGTCTCAGATTGCTTTGGTTGTGTCCAGGATCTCCCCCTTCCACCTCATCAGACATCACCATCCTAAAGAAAGGCCCTGCTGAAGTATTTGCACAGAATGGCCCATCACAAGACCCACAAGGAAGTTTAACAAAGATAATTCTATGGAAAACTTATATATAAAGGGATACAAAGCTGTTGGTGCCTGGTCTGGCTCTGCTATAGCTGTCTTATCCGCACCTGTAATTTTCTGATTGAAGATTCAACAGTAATGGCATTGGCTCCATTTCTGTGGCACGTATGGATTTCTGCTCGTCTCAGTAGTGACCAGCAAAGGGAGGTGACCTCTGTTTTAACAGATGAGTCTGCAAAAGGCAGGGAGACTATAGGCTTATGTTGCTGCAACTCCACTGTTTTTAATGGTTTCATTGCAATACTGGCACAAACCAGAGCTGGGAGAAGATCCAGGGCCTGACAGAATCCTATGTAGTGAAAATACTTCAATCAAAGGTTTTCTGTAGTGGGGCTGTTTGTTAGCAGCATGTAGAGTTCAGATCTTGGGGTGGTGATCACAGGCAGGCAGGTGTGTTGCACTACAGCGACTGCCATGGTTGGCTCTTCAGGGTGGCGTCTATTGTCTTTGCAGGAACCAAAAAACCTTTGCTTTGATAAAGATTTCTGGTTCCAGTTGTGCAGAAAGCTTGTTCACCTGGATTGACTGCTGCATGCTCGGGCGTTGAACTTGCCAGTACAGGGAGAGCTGCATTCCCATGTACAGGCACATTAGATAACTCATCTGCCTTTAAAGTGATCTTGGCATTTATTTTGGAGACGCATTTGATTATGTGAATTCAGGTGTTCTTAATGCTGCAGTTCTTAGCTCTTCAAAATTCTCGTTAGTGTGTGGATTCCAGAATTTGACCTTTTCCATTAAGAAATGAAAATTGTCCTGCCTAGATCCTAATAGATATTTAGGAAATCAGTCTGCATCCCAGTAAAGCCTGTTCTGTTTAAGTAGATGCAAATGACCCTCTAGCAGGTGGCTTAGTGATCCAGTGCAGCCAACATTTGCATACCTATTTTGGGCTAAGTTACTGCATCGTGACTGCTCTTGTCCTTGCGAGCAAGTTGGCGTTTTAAAGACGCTGCATAGAAATGCAGGACTTTGTTCTTAAATTGTGCCAGCTCACTGGTTTGTTAGCTCGAGCAAACACTTTAGCAACTTGTTCAGTTCTTTGGAACCCAAAAATGTGAGACTGAAATTGAGAGTTTTTCCAGAGAAAGCCATGGATAAAACTTAAAGCTTCAAAATGAACTTTAGGCCCGTATTTGTTATTAAATTGATGAGTGATATCCCAGCCCACTGGAAGAGAAGGCAACTGCACTGTGTCTAGTTTTATAAAAGATGTATATTCCTACATCTGCTTGGTGAGACAAAGTTAGTTCTGAACAATAAGAAAGGATTCAATTTCCGTCACTGTTTCTGCAATTGGTACCGTAAGGCTGAATTAAAAATTGGGAACCTTTGCCCGGATGTTTAAATGAAAAAAAATTTAAGACTTCCACTATTTTTGTCAGTGTTGGGATTATACAGAATCTCAATTTGTTGGCTCATTTTTCTCTTGCAAAATCCAGATATTGCCAGGTTTGCTGTGAAGAAAATAGAGTAGCAGTTCAACTGGGCCAAAAGAACAACTTCAACCATTGCAACTGGACTGCCAAAGAGGGCAAAGTGAGGAGGCAAGCGTGCAGTGTGAAAAAAGCATGTAAAGTTTCTCATACTCTCTCACTTTTTTTTTTTTCTAAAAATGTTTCTTTCTTTCTGTTTTCCCCCCATTCTTACTCTTCAGTCCTGCATAATTTAAACACTGCTGCAGACCAGGTTTGGTACTCAACAGGGTTGTGAAGTCATGATCAGACAGTGGTTTTGAGGTTTGTCAAAAAGCTTTTGATGACTTTTCAGATTATAACGCTGTAGTCCACGACAATTCATTGGAGACTGAGGTTTTTGCCGAAGTCCCAGACTATATTGCAACTCAACACAAGGAGGCTTGAGATCAGTCTTCACATCTTTTCTACTTTCTATCAACACAAAGTCTCTAAACTGCAGGGCAGTTCTTAACCCTTCCCATTGGTGCGGTTTCTGGGTTCCAAATTAAATGGATGACTATGAGGGAACAGGATAATGAGGAGCAGTGATCACTGCAAGCTGCTCTCCATGGCATTAGTTTCCCACTTGTTCAGGCAAGGATAAAGGCATTAGAGTATTGCAAAGAGACATGGATTCTGCTTCCATCTGTCACCAAAGTGTCGCACAGTTTTGGGAAAATCACTCTACTCTCTGCCCTGCCCTCTTATTGCTTATGAAGTGGGAATGCTGGGCTCCATTTTCCTTTGGGGGTGAATTGAAAACCACAGACTTTGGTTTCTGTATGAGCATCCTGAATGAACAGATTTTCTGCTTTGCCTTGTGTAATGTGATGATCTTAAATAGTTCTGCTGACTAAGAAAAAAATGAAAAGAAGAAAGAAAGGTAAAGGCAGGTCATCCTTCACAGCAGCCTTCTCCACAGGAGTGTCTGCTCTCCAAGGTCTATCTCCAGCACACTACAACTACCCATAAAAAAGATCCTGTCAGTGTAATTTGAAAATCTTCTTTGGAAACAACTGTAATATATGATGTTAATATGTGGGTAGCCCTAACCAGTCTCAGAATATTTTTATACTCTCAAAGTGGGTGTGCTTTTGACTAGTTATAATGTACTTATGTGAAGGATTCATCATCCAGGGTGATTTGTTTGTGAAATGAGTATCTTCCAAGTCATTATTGAAATTATGGTCCTTTGCCATAAAGAATTTCTGTTGTCCCTTTCCTCCCTGGCCCATCCCCTGCTGAAACTTGAGTTTGATCTGTTCACCACTGAGATAATCTGTAAGACCCACGTCAAGGAGGGGATATGCAAGCAGTTTAAGTACTTTATAAAGCAGAGCAATTTCTAATAGAGTAGGTTAGGCAAAACCAGGATGTAGAATAATTATAGCAAACATGAAGATAGTAAAGTTCAAAGTTAGGTTTCCAACAGTGGTGGAAAGGTGGGCTTAGGCTATGGTTCTGTTGAAGAATTCTTCCTTTTAATAAAGTCTTAGAAGAAATAGAGGTGTATTTGGGGAATCTCTTTTCCTCCTTTTTTTTTTTTTTTGTGTTTTGCTGTAGCTTAAACAGGGAGAAAATACTTATGTCACCAATACTTTCAATACATTGGTCATAGTGCTAAATAGTAACATATTTTTCATATTTCATCAGGTATCTTCTGCTGCATGCATGACCTTTTTTATTCTTTAAGCAACCAGAGATAGAGAGCTTTTATGTTTGTTATATTCTTTGGTTCCCAGATTCCCATGTAAGTTTGTCAAGCATTCAAAAAAACCACTTCACTGCTTAGGCATTCAGTGTATTTGATACCTGCTTCAGTTTCTCTTGGTCTTCTTTTCTCCTTTCGCAGGTTTGAAGTCAGCTCTTGCCCCCACCCCTCCATTTTCTTTCTTTCCTTTTTTTTCCTTTTCTTTTTTCAACCATAATGTGCATTTTATGACTTTGTCCTTTCTTTCGGCAAGTTAGCAGTAGCTGGATTTTGAAACACTCTTGCTTGAGTGTTAATTGTCCTCCACAAATTAGCCAAGGTCATTGGCTTTTGAATCAATGCAATCTGCAGAAACAAGGAGAGAGCCAGGAGTAAAAATGAAAGCAAAATAATCTCTTGGCATGATAATTGTCTAGTACACAAGCAAGTATTTAGAGTATAAGTCAGTGGTGTGGCCTATTAGATATTGATTCAAGTGGAGGCTTAAAATGTGTGAAGATTTGAATCTTCCTTGGAAAAATCACATTTTTCTTTGTTGTTCATACACCTGCATCTCAAATGTATCTTGGTTTATCCTATTGCTTGTTTGTAAAAATAACTGCAAGATAAAGGCCAAGTCTTTGAGCTAGATTATAGTGCTTTTGGTGCTGGTCAAAAAGTCTTCTTGCTTCAAAAACTTTAAAATCTATTCTCTTTAAAAGTAGTATAATGAATTATAATTGGTTTGGGGCTTTCTTTTCAATAAAATATAGTGCAAATGTTGAATAAACAACAGAAGTGCGCCTATAGTGAGTACTGGGAGGCAAGAAAATCATATATGACAGGATGTTCCAACCTTTCTGTATAAGCCTGCCACTCCAAACAGATCCTCTGAAATCAATGCAACTCAAAGGTACAGATCTGCTTATCTGGGTGTTAAACAGCACACTTTTCTCAGCAGATCTCTTCCTCATAAAAAGTATCCTAGTTTTGGAAACAAATTTTTTGGAATAACACTTTATTTTATCGGAGTGTTTTTTTTAAAGTGCTTGGATTATGTTAGCAAATAGCTGAAACTGTATAGCTTTTTCTATGTGTAGTAAGTGTTATTGTAATTTTGAAGTGTGAGCAAACAGGAGAATTTATCCTAAGAAAGCTACGAAAAGCTGAAGAAAAGGAAATTCCAAATCAATGTCTTAGCTCAATCCCAGTCACAAAGAAAGAGATAGTATATAAAAGCTACTGTAAAATTCAATTAAATGAAATACATGTGAACATGCGTGTTCATTAAGTGCATATTTATACACATTTATGATGTTATTGTTGTACATGCTTCAGTGATTCAAGCATGTAGCTGAAAGCTGTGTCAAAGCCTTTCAAAGTTCTAAGTGACTTAGATCTTGTTTTCAGCAGTAATATTGGCACTCACGAGCCTTTATTTCCTTGAAAGTTAATGGAGCCATGTAGTCCCAGGTCTTTGGAGCTTTGACATTGACAATGGGAATTTTTATTTGTGCTTGTCTATATGCAATTTGAAAATGAATAAGCTGTAAAAATGAGTACAGTTGAAGAAGCAGCACTAAGAATGTCTTTCATCTGAGCTTTTTTTTCTGCCTTGCTGCCTCCTCCAGGTATCAGTGGCACAAAGCGACTTGAATACAGCCGAGACCAGGAGGGTTCATGTCTAGGGTTCGTCCCTTAGGCTGGAGGCAGATTAGATGCTGGCAGCCGCAGATCTGGAATCTGGTGGAAATGCTGTAGTTGTGCAATGGTGATACCTTTGCTGGCACACTTTGTCCTTTATCAGGTCAAACTGATTCAGGCAGTATTATGGAGGGACTGAGAGCCAGAGATGGTTTGTTTCTGCTCTGGTGGCTTTGCTGAGAGCTCCTCAAAGAGCAAGTCTGTGGAAGAGGGATGCCTGATGCTTTCTATTTCTTTTCCAAACTGTACTATGCTCTGCTTGGAGTTTCCATTTACTTCCACTGAATAGGTATGAAAGGTATATCCCATACTTGACTTCTGTGAGAAATGTTAGACAAACGGTTCAGAAAACAGGTGCTGAGTCCCTTAATAGATCATACACTAATAATCAAGTTCATTTGGGAAAAAGAGCATGGAAACCCTGCTCAGGAATATCTAATACTGCATGACTTGCTCTGCAAAGTGCACCTAGTCAGCGGCAATAAGCTTTTTGTGGGAGGGGAGCTGGCCTGGGAGGCCGTGCTAAAGGCCAGCCCTCTGGAGGAGCCAGTCACAAATATTCCCACTGTGTGAAAGGCCTGTGGCCCTGCAGTGCACCAGGGCAGACCAGGGCTGGGTTGCATGAATGCAGTTTAAAATACCAGCATTTTGTGCCCACAGGGCTGCTGGGAGCGTTACTGCGATGTGCCTCCTCCCCAGCTCTACAGACAGGGTTGTGGCAGTGACACAGGTTAGATGGGTCAGGCACACGTCTGCCTGGTGACTTGGGAGTACAGGGCTGCTCTGCCACTGCAGCACTGATCATGACATCAGTCCAAATGAGATTTTGGCACAGTGCATGCCACATTCTCTCTCTCCTATGTGGCATAAGAAGCCCACACGATCCCTTCCGAACAGTACCAGGCTTGCCAGTGTGACTTGTTCAGCAGGAGCTTGATCTCCACCAGCTACACTCTGCTCTGGCCACAGCGTAACTGAGAACTGATCAAACCCAACTGTGCATGCAGGAGGGACAGGCATTGCTGCCTTGCTCATCAAGTCCACATCAACTGATTCAAAAATAACTATCTACGAGGTGCTGTCACACAGCCTTCTAACTTCACTGTTGTCTTTCTGCCAAATTTCAACTTCCTGTACTGGACCTTGGCAATCATCTCAAGAGTTGGTGGGGAAACCTGCCTTTGTCACTAATTTTTGTTAAGGAAAGCATCTGAACCTGGATATCTCCTGATCTGCTTCAGTCACAGAAAGAGCATGGAAGATTTTAGATCTTGAAAGCTGAAGGTCTGACAAAGTTGCAAGCAACTGGAAAGAGTGGATATGATGGAAAATGTTAGCCTGGGGTAACAATGAATGGAGCAGTAGCAACACCTGTAATTATGATTGTAAGTGACGAAACAGAAAGGAAAACTACATTCCAAGGGATTTAAGAGGATTATTTTTTTTTTTTTAAACTTGGGCTAGATTGTCCTCTTCCATGTTAAAACCCACAGGGGGGGATTTCCGCTTGGAAACTGCTACATGCTGATCTGCAGACCTGTCCCAGACTCATCCCTGAGGCAGAATCTCTTTTTCTGCTCTTCAGAGGGGGCAGATTTTCCATTCCAAGTAGGCACACAGATGCCTCAGCTATCTTGTTTCAGGCCCTGGCACAAAGATCTTTCTTACCCCTCACCTTACCCCTACCCCCAGTTAGCCTATTTTCTTTGGAAGCACCCTTGTAGCTGTCCTGGTTTGTCGGGAGCAGTCTCTGGAATGGAAAAGGGAGAGATGGAAACTATGCAGCCTTTGGCCCCTGGCTGCACAGGTTATACAGAGAGGGAAAGGAACAGCAGAGATGGGTAAAAATCGGATTTGGCTGGAAGGGAAGGATCTGCACAGAGTGAAGAATGCTAGTACCTGGCTGCCGGCTTGCTGTTTTCTTAAAGTATTATAACTGCCCTTCTGAGTTTGCTAAAAAATATAAATAAAACAGCACTGTGCTATATTCACATTTTTTTTTATGATATAATATTTTTAATATAACTTTTGGCAGCATGTGCCAAGAAGCAGAGATTTTCTCAGAAATGTGGGACCTCAGAAGAAAGTCTGTTTTTCCCAAAGTGGCATGTTTTTTCTTGACCTTTCACAGATGTTTCATGAATTTGTCATCCTGAGCTACAGAATTGCTTTTGTTAGGATGTAGAAATAGCTCTGTACTTGCAGAGCTGTTGGTGACATGACTCATGGTCCCACTGAATAGACTTGGACTAGTGCAATAGCTGGACAGAGGGAGGGATTTATTTTAATTTTTTTTTTTTTTTGCAGTCTGTTGTAGTAACAAAGGAGAGAAATTGCACTACCTTTTGCTTTCTCCCCCTCCAACCAGTGGTAAAAGTCCTAAATAGATTCATAAGAAAAATGAGTGATGATCTGTAGTAAGGATTTATTACTTTACCAGTTACTTAAATTTCTCCCTTCAGATTGCACAAAGGGCAATTGGAGGTGTTTTCCTCATTCATAGAGCAGGGTGTAGGCAAAACCAGGTACCAAAGAGAAAAGCTCAAAACAAATTACGACACTGTGAAAGAATCTGCCTTCAGTCACAGGGGAGTCCTTATAAAATCATCCAGATTATCAAGAAAGCGTAGTCTGGGATTTATTATCTAACAAATGTTTATTGTTTTTAATATCCAGTGAGTGTTTTTCAGATTCATGTCCTAGAAAATGAGGCAAACATTCCTTCAAGCACTTGCTGGAACTGTCTGGGGACATTATGGAGCCACCACGTCTTATCCTCTCCTGAATGGCAGCAGGCACCTTTGAGACAGCCAGCTGAGATGCTTAGTGCCTCCATTGGCTGTCCAGGTTGCAGGACACAAACAAAGAGCAGGTCAAGCCACTCTTCTGGACTGCAGAAACCTAGCTGAGGACAGAGAGCTGAGTACAAGGCTGGAGGGTGGAGGGACATCTTTGGACCAAACTCAGCTCTGTTCCTGAAGGCCACTGCAGATGCAGTGACAGTACAGCAAGGCAGAGACAAGGTTGCCCCCAGAGAAAAAGTTACCCTGTCCTTGCTGTGGCAGACACAGCTATAGCCCTACCCGGGGTCAAGGCAGCTCTTATGCTGACAGCTCTCACCACCTTCCCAGCTGCATCCTTTTATATCACCTCAATGTCCCTGCTGGCTCCCTCTTTTCTCGCCTGCATTTTGGTGAGGGATGAGGATATGGCAGTGTTTGCACCCCCAGGGTGAGCGATAGGCCTCTACAGCAAGAGGCCTAAGACATCTTCCTGTAGCTGCCCTGCATTCTTGTCGGTTTGAGCCAGGAAGGTGCTTTAACTAGATGATGCTCCCAAAAAGAAAAAACAGGTCCTCTTTTGCATATAACTGAGAGAAGTGAGTTTTCCTGGAGCTGATTGACTCTAAGTGGGGGCAACACTCCCAGAGGACCCCTGCAGCAGTCATGCACGTGGCAGGAGGTGCTTGGCTCGGCCCCCACGGTTCTAGCCAAGTTTGCAGGATTGTCGTCAGAAGTTGTGCCTGATGCCAGGACAGGCAACCTCAGATGCAGCCTGTACAAGTCCTCAGGGAGACTCTTAGCCTCCTGCCCCATGGTGTCTCTTTCAGAGAGACATTTCTCAGGGCTGCTCTGCTCTTGGTTCCTGGGAGGACAGAAGGAAAAGCAGTGAGACGGTGGTGTGAAATCAAATGAGATGAGATGTGATGTTTGTAATTATGGGGGAAACCTCTAGAAGTCTGGATTACAACATATAAATCCTGTCACTTACATCCTTCGTTTTTATTAATGCAACTTTCAAGTTAATTCTTAAAAATTCAATTCTCAATAAACAACCAGTGCAACAGAGCAGGAACTGAGCTTCAAAACAGCAAGTGTGTTGTAAATATTCCGCTACTCCCAGGAGCAGGAGTGAGGGGAAGGGGCTGTTCCACAAGGAGAGTGGCAGTGACCACAGCACAGCTATGAGCATGGAGGGTCTGCTCTGGGGTGTTCCAGAACACATCCTCTCCATGGCACCTTGGAGATGTACCAGGTGTTGCTCTTGATATTTGCTTGCAAATACCAGATAGAAAGGCTGGCCTGCAAGAGTGTTTTCCTCATTTACCCTGTTGCTCAGTGCCAGGACCTGACCAAGGCATCTCCATGTGTCACAGAGAGGAGGTAGTGGGGTGACACAGGTGTGCAAGACAAGTGGTGTCACTGCAGGAATGCGCTGAAGGGGTCACTGGCCCCTCCCAGGAAATCTGTGTCTTGCTACCTGCTCGAGGATGGCCAATACACCAATTCACATGGATATTACAGACATTCATCACGACTATTGTTGTTTGGTGCCCCAGACACTAGCTCAGCTCCTCGCTGCCAGAATTAAGGGTGGCCTACAAAGCTCTCTGTCTCCACAGCCACTAACAATGATCCACCAATTTTCAACTGCCCAAAATTTATGTGGTATGGATGGTGGCCTGTTGGTTGTCTTTGGTAGCAAAGTACATTGTGTATTTTACGGTTAATTTACAGTCTCCAAGGTAACTAATGCCGATTTATGTCCTTTCACTGTGAAATCCTTGTCTTCTGGTGTCAAAATGGCAGGCCTGCTCCCAGCATGCTAATAGGACCAGGCGTAAGCACAGTCAACTTGCCACAATGCACGTCTCTTACTTGCCTCTATAATTTCCCTACAGGGCAAGAAATAAAGCCTATTCATAGCCTGCCCCTAAAACCTTTTAAATCCTTCCTAACAGAGGCAGTGTGGCAAGAAAAGCAATGGGTATAGGAACAGCGTGAACAGCTGTCGGAGTTGTAGAGTCCAACCTCTCCAATATCACCAGTCAGCAGAAATCAGAGGTGTCAAGCCTGGTGGCCTTTTTGGGACAGAGGCTTCTTGAGGGCAGGATCAACCCTATTCACCCCTGCTGCCCATAAGGACTCCTCACTCTGTCCTTAGAGCCACTTGTGAAGAGCCACATCAGATGACTGAGGTTCCCAGTCTGGGGAACTTGTGGGTGGGGGGGTGTCTCTGGGACCATTTTTAGTTGCTTTGCTGTGCTACTTTCCCAATACAGCACGGCCATAAGCCTTCAGGGAGCATTGTGCTTGAAGGAATTTTTTAACCAGCCCAGCTAATACAAATCTCTGTGCTTTCCCCCTGGCAGTATTGCTGTGTGAATAGATGGTTAATAAAAGAGAAAAACATCAAACAAGCCATAGGAACTGCCATGGTAGGTCAGACGAAAGTCTTTCCGTTGTAAGCAAAGCAAAGATACCAAGAGGCATTTCTCGGGTATCTGCTCCCAGCTTCCTGGCCACCAGCTGCTCAGGGACGTTCTGTTCCGTCACACTCCAGTCTGCACCTCCTGGCACTGCTTTGGTTGCACATAACATTGTCATTACAGCGACTCCTGGGACTGCAAGAATGGATGGACGCTTTGCTGTGTTTATCAGCAGAAAGACAGTTGAAGGCAGTTTTGTTTGTGAGCTTGGCATGCAGGTTTTATTCTCTGCAACAGGGAAAAGATGGGAACAGTCAGAGTTTAGCAGAAAAAGAGAATAGTCATGGGGAAAGAAGCAGAAAAAAATGTATCTGATTAATTTTGCATCTGTTCTTACTTATGGAATATGCTCTTGTGTTGACTGGTTACCTCAGATCCAACATTCAAATGTAATGCGTGAATTATTTTTAACTCCAGCCTGGTAAATATCAACTATCTGCTGCTCAGACTGCCTTAGCAGATAAGTTGCCAGGCTGAACTGAATTCATTAACCAGTAACAGTAAAAACATTTGCAGGACAGGAATCACCATCAGAGGAGGGAATTAAGATATCTCAAAGTGCAAGCAAACACACCCTGACATTTCCCCAATTGAAAAATTAGTCAACAGGACTATGAACTCCCCCACCGATCTGTGTCCCCTCAGCTTGGCCTCCCTGATTGTAAACTGGAAGAAGCCTCCACCCGAGCAGGCTGAAAACATCTGCTGCACAACAGAAGCTTTTCCCTGCACATCCACCAGCCTCTGTTTTCCCTGTTGCCGGGCTTATATGAGTTGTCTGTGTAGCAGCTCCCTCTCAGGTGGTCTCTGCCCATCAATATGGCTTTATTGACAAAGCATCTGTGTGTCCTACATGCCCAGACATTTTGGTGAAAGTCACATGGTGAGTGGGGCTCTAAGGCCCTGAGTCTTTTGCCTGAGTACATGCTTCATGCTCAAGTGCATCCCAGAAGTCAAAATAGAGTTCTAGAGGCACGGCCCTCGTCATAGCATAAATGTTCTGTAGCATGCTTTTTTAATTACATGGTAAAGAAAACGAAACGATCCCTTCCTTCTTGCCCATATGGTTCTTCTTAGAGCCACCTTTTTTCTACTATCCTACTTCTTCTCCTCCTCTTCCTCTAAAACAAAGAAACTTCCCTCATTTTGCTCCCCACGCCCTTTCCAGGAGTGCTGCCTGCTTCCAGAAAGCAGCACTGCCCCTGTATTCCTGTATTTCAGACTTGAGAGATGGAATAGCATGGTGGGACCTTTGTAACAGAATTTTTTTCCAGTACAAAGAGCAGCTTGAGCTGTTCCTTGTACTTGCTGCTGCCAGTGGGCTTTACAAGGTCCCCAAGATGTGTGACAGCAGATCAGGGCACATCAAGGAGACAGTGGTTTCGTTTGCATCTTGCTACAAGAGTGATGGTACCAATTCTGAGTCACCTCCTTTGCCCACCCTGCCATCTCAGCTGTGCCTCACAGGGACGTTATCAAGAGTTCTTCTGCCAGCTACACCAAGAGTTTCCTTAATTTGCTTCTCTTAGGTCAAAAGTACTGCAGAAGACCGTAGCAGAGAAATGTTTCTCAGTTACCTCAGGTGGGCCCAATGGCCCAGAGTAGGCTCCCCAGCTGATGTTTTTCTCAAAATGAGATTTGTTTAAAACTGAATGGTTTAAGATGAGTTACCTAAAGTCCCTGGAGGAATCCATTCCTGCAATCAATGAGAAAACTGGGCCAGAATTAAAAAAACAGGAGTGGGACCATGCATGTAAATGTAAGAAAAGGAGGGACAGGTGGAAAAACAATATGTAAACACCTCATGTGAAAAGCCAGAATTTCTCTTTCCCTGGGAAAACCTTGAGAGGGGGAAGAGATATGCTTGGGCTCAGCCTCACACAGATGTGGCACAGTGTGGGAGCAGGGCAGGATGGCAGCACTGTCCTTGCACTTCTGCAAGGATGCTGCTCTGTACACCTGGGCAGGAGAAAAAATCTCACCTAACCATGAGTTACAGGCCTCTGTCTGGCCAGAGGTGTCACTCCTGACTTGGCTACTTCGGTCTTTCAGTCCAAAAGCAGACTTAAAGGTGTTCAGTTCTGTGAGTGGAGTGGTTCAGGGCTTCCTGTGGGTAAAAAATAACGTCTTGAAAAGGTTTTTACATAGAGGCGGTTTCTCTGATGAAGTCTCAGTCCTCCTCCACTTCTTTTTCTGGTTTGAATAGACAAGATCCTGAATTTCAGCTGCTTAGATGAAAAGGGATAAATCCAGTCAGTCTGTTGCAGCTGAGGGTTGAGTCATGTGAAGACAGGAGGGAGCAGCAAAGTCAGACCTAATTTTTTTTTTCACTATCTTGAAATACACTGTTAGAGACTTGGATGATGATATAGTCTCTATGTATAACTTCAGAAACTGCTATAATCTGCCATACACTGCTGTAGCCTCTTCTACTCCCAGATCTGCACATCTTGTCAGTGCTTCTCTTTAAATAGAAATGTTCCTCTACTGCAGGATTTTTTGACAGGTTTTCACTGCTAATAGGTCAGAAGTTAAGGAAACTTGGTTAAGTGCTTGTATTTCACATAGGCGGCCTGTTCCTACTAAAAAAATACTTGATTTGTACATAATAAAACATATGGAAATAAATAGGGATGGTGATGGTGCAGGGGAATTCGTTGAGCCAGGAAAATAAATTATCTGTTCCATTTTCAAGGCATCTATATGAAGATACAGATACAGTCTTTTCTGGAGGCAGAGTGGTAATGTGGAGGGTTCATTCAAAATGAAAGCAGCTAACTTGCCAAAAGATTTTGATTAGCCAAAATTTTATGCTTGGAAATTTACATCATTTCTTAATCCTGTTCCATAAAAATACACGGCCATACGTAAGTGTTTAACATCACATTTGTAGGAATTTGATCCAGTTTAACACACAGTAAATTAGTGACGTGAACGTTGCTTGCTTTATGCTACTCTGTCTGTTCCTAATACCCCGCCTGTCTGACATTCCACTCTGCCCACATGTTCCATCCCTGACATATAAAAATATAAATTCAAGATGAGAAGATTAGGACCACCCTGGAATTTCTGCCTTTTTTTTTTTTTTTCCTTAACAAAAATCCCGTATTTTGGCTTCCATATAAGTTAAGAAAAAAAAGAAAGATTATAAGAATTCATTTGCAGATGCTATGGAATATGTACCTGCGTGGATTTGCAGCATACATCTCTATGTTTGTGCAGAGTTACAAGGCTCATGTCATGTTCTCAGGATCAGGTTAAAGAGAAGAGCAATGAGTTTGTTTTCAGCACAGAAATCTTATCAGTGAGAAGTAGAGAAAAGTTTCCCAGGTGATCAAATTACATTTTAAATCAGCTGACTTAGGGAGCTAATATTAATTTGGGGGGGATGTGGGTCAGATATGAAAGGATTTAATCCCCACATAGTTAATCCTCCCAGGAGCTAATTTAAATGGAGACTGATCTGTCAATTACAGCATTGCTTCACCACACAGTAGAACTTCTGAATTACTGAGGTTTAATTTAGCTTGAAAATTTGTTAAAGTACTCTGTTACTAGTTCAAATAAAATGGAAGCAAATGACTGAATTGAGAAAGAAGTCTGGTTTTTTTCTCCCACGCTGAGGATGGATTCCTTTGACTTAATTGTATTTGGGGAGCTTGTTCAAGGGTGAATCTTGGTGATGTTTTTGTATTTTTTGGTCAAAAATTTAGATTCAAGGCAAAGGAAATTATCTTTGAATTTGTCCGTTTATAGAAGCAAGTTTTTAAGCTGGCAGAAAAAGAAATCTAGATGCTTAGTGTCAGTATTTTCTCCTAAAATCCATTTGTTCTTTTGAAACAAAATTTATCTTTTATACCTGAAGAATGTTTTGAAGAGCCTGCCACTTCCTGTCCTCCCAAAATGAAACATACCATGTCATGCTGACCAAAACACGCTGTTTGACTAACAACGAAACATTTGGCCATTAATTTCTGTGTCAAAACTTGATGTGTTTCATTTCAGGTTACTCTAGAACAGCACCTTTGACTTGAAGGTTCCCATATCCCAAGTGTTTGTTATTTGTGCAACTCTTTTCTGGGAGTCTGGCCTCTGAGAAGAGACCTTGGTAAGACCTGGCCTGTGGAACCAGCCTGACTGATTGGAGAAAACATACCATTCTGAAGAATGTCCTCCTTACGTCTAAATTTAGTTAAAATTCATGTCTTTTGAATCTTGTTCCACACAACAAATGTTTTTCCAGGCTCCATAGTGATAATGTAGCAGTGTTTTAATAGCATTAGAGAAGACAATGACATAGGCGGCTGCCTTAAATTGCCAGAAGTTTTGCACTCT
The DNA here is from genome assembly GCA_013397115.1 of Edolisoma coerulescens. NCBI lineage: Eukaryota > Metazoa > Chordata > Aves > Passeriformes > Campephagidae > Edolisoma > Edolisoma coerulescens. Next base: position 197,036 of record VWZW01013750.1, on the reverse strand, counting down.
CTAACAAATAGAGCTCAGTCTTGGCTGATTAAATGTGGAAGTAATTTATCCAAATGAAATGCTAGGCCTTTTGCCAAGATTTTTATGTGTGTGTGTGTGTGTGCTGGATTGGTCAAAAGTATAAGGCATGCTAAGATGGGAATCTTTGCTAGGTTTGGGATAAAGTTTCTCATTTCTGACCACTACTTGTCCCTCCAGATTGCTACCACTCAGCAGAAGGACATTTTCAAAAGAGAGGAGTTGGGTGCAGGGTTGTTTCCTAAATCCACTGGTGTATTTGGTCTTCTGAGTCCTTACTGTCTTTTGCTTCCGCACCACACTTTGTAGAATGCATTTTCACTGAAAAAAACCCCTGGCTGCCACACTTCGTTTCTCCTTGGTCAGCTTCCCATTGGGCGTTTATCAAATTCCCCTTCAAAGCAGTGTTAAGTTTCCTGTTGATTTCAGTAAGCACTGGAGCGGGTTTTTGTGCTGTACTACCCTGTTTGTCTTGTGGTGGCAGCTTAGTCTGGGGCCTTGCACTTTTCTGTCTCTGAAGAGTTTTGAAAGATGCCTGCCCCTCTCTCAGTGCCTGTTCTCTCCATTCCTCCCCGGGCCCATTTGGCACGGAAAGATCTCAAAAATGTACCCAAACCATTGCTCAGTGACAGAGGACATTTGCTCCCCTGCCTTTCTGGCTGTGTAGTAGAGAAGGGAGCGGAGCGCACAAGGGCCACTGAGCTCTTTGGGGAGAAATTGCTGGAGGCATCAGGACAATTTTTGCTTGCTAATATGGAACCACAGCCTGGCATGACAGGCCAGAAGAGCAATGAGCTACCTTAGGATCCCAGTGAATCAGACACCAGGGAAAGCTAATGAAATTTTGTCTCCAGCCTGGGATAGCTGCTCTCCACTAACCTGATGAGAGCTTGACTATGGGATGAGGGCACAGCATCTCCTTCTCAGCCAAACTGGGGCAAAGCGGCCGCTGCTCATCACCTCGCAGGGCAGCGCTCACCTTGGCACACAACGTGCCTCTCCTAGGGGCCATCAGGAGTTTGGCAGGAAGAGCAGGAATTACTCAAATTTGTTCTTAGTGCCCCTGAGCCGATTCTACCCTTCTAGCCAAGTGTGCAAGAACGCGAAATTTGCTACGTCAGTCCTTCTTTTTACGTCTTTCTCCTCCACATTTATTTGTCTTTTCTGAAGTCTAATGCACTGTAGCGGGTTTAATAACATATGACAGTAAAGATCCAGGCTTGCATATGTTACAATTCATTGTTGTTACTTAGCACTGGAAGCTTCCTTTGGCTGCTAGACACATAAAGGACAGAGCTGCTCCAGAGCCAAAGATGCTGTTCTGTATTATTCAGTTATTTTGTAACCATTTTTTGCTATGAATAATTGCTGAAAATAGCACTGCTGGTAAAAGAGAAAAAAAAAAAAAGCCCTTAGCATTTACATCAACATAAAACACCTCTAATAAGGGACTTCGTTACACAGGAATAAACAAAGTTGGTTTTCTTTATTTTGTTCCTCTTTTTGCAAGAGATTTTAGATAATTTGGGGATGGAGGTTAAGAAAAGCTTGAAACATTACTTTCCCTTTAATCTTTAGATCTCTCAGCTAACTCTACATTTTGTTTTCATGCTGGAAGGGAAAAAATATTTTCCTGGCAGGTTGAGAATGATTTTTCCATTAATCTTTCCTTTTGGAGCCAAGATACATTTTTTCACAGAGATCTGATGTGACATAATACTGTACCTGGAATTTCACACTAAAGAGAGTAGAAAAACATTCTCAATTCTCACCACAGCAAGCACTTGCAACTGGGCTCCAAACCCTCCAGCAAATCCAAGAAGCCAAAAGAGCAATTTAAAAAGGGCACAGGAAGGGAATACGGGGCATAGTCATTTCCCACGGGGAATGAAGTGTCGTGCTACTTATTAAGGCCTTTCAAAGATATACTGAAAGAATATGGTATGTAGTGGCACAGGCCAACAATTATCTTGCTTGAAAGTTATCTCAGCAATTTGAAATCCTATTAATTTTAAAAAAAAAAAAGCCCACATCAGGGCAGAATCTCAAAGTGTAAATGTGAGGAGCAATAGAAATGTTTCAGATTAATGCAATCCAAAACAGAGCAGAAACTGTTTCTGCAATTAAATACATATGTACATGATCTTGGGTTTATGAAAGTTGATAGAATCCACCCATCTGCCTATTTTTGGCTTATCAATGTTTTCTTTCAACATTTAAAGTGTTTTCTTCAAAGCTCAGAGCTGGAGCATTTCCAGGCAGTTTAATTGTCCAGATGTGGAGTGGATTTCTTAAGTACTTGCAGTATAGGGAAGACATGAAGGTTTTTGCTTGGAAGCCAATGAGAAGAAGAGAAATCTTTTCAAATTCTGACTTGGCTTTTAAAAAGGACTTGCTGGAATTGGTCTTGAAAAATTCTCAGGCCTCAGAAGACAAGTACAACTGTCTTGATATATGTCTCATTGTGGATCTGTGCTGAATTTATCTCTGGGTGCCCATGTGTTCACAAGACACAGCCATTCTGAGTTGGTTTTGTACCCATGGTAAGGTCCATTAACTATTCAAAGAACTTTCATGAGAGTACTAGATGGCTGTGCGTCTCCTTAAGTCTGCTAGAGCTCTCTATTGTGTTTCTTGGTACTAAAACTCCCCAAACAATTCTAAAGTACAGAAGACAGATTCAACAAAAAAGGTTCTATCAAATATTCTTCCAACACGAGGAGACTTCTTGGTTGCAGTGCTTGCCTGAAGTGCAGTTGCCCAAGCTCTCCTGTGTTCTTCGTGGCAGTCAAGTTGTTGTCTCCCAAAAGCAAGACGTAGTGCATTCCATGCTCTCATGGCACATTATGACTGTGGTATCCCCGCAGTATCACAGCCATCTAGGAAGGGATGAGGAAAGGCAGGCATTTCTTATCTTTTTGACAGTGCTCTGATGGCATCCATTCTACTAGCAAGACTTAATTTGTGGAGAGCAATATTGACTGAAATGACATTCCAAAAATCCTCTAATCACTGGATCTGATTTTTTTTCATTGGTTTGAACTGTCAACTTTACGTGGTTCAGCTACCAAGGAGACTAGACAGCCCTAAAAGTCAATCTCTTCCATTTAGCCCTGACACATGCATAGTATCTGTTCAATCTGCCATCATGCATTGCTTCATTTAGTACATTTTCAGGCCCCAGGGCAAAACTGGCCTTGGTGTAGAGTGAACACCACCCTCTCAAACTCTATTTCTGCCTGCATATATCATACCTGAGCTTGGCCTGACATTTCTAGTGACTGTAGTCCATTTCCAGGGGTTTAGTCCATTGAGGCAGCCAGGAGGGGTGCCGGTAAATTCCTGATGTGATGGCACCTTGCTTACACAGGGCTGGCATGAGATTGCTTAGTCATGTCACTGGCAGCTGCCAAAGGAGGAACCTGGAAGAGTGGTTACGTGGGAGACTATTCTAACGAAATTTTTTGAGCTAGTCAGCCTTGACTGTGCTGTGGAAATACAGAAATTATTGGTTTGTGCTCCACTGCCACCTGCACAGGCAGCATTTTATAGCGAGGGTGTAGAGGAAAAGCTATGAGCCGTAACAGCTGCTTTTCTTTCAAAATCCCCACCACTGGCTTAGTCATTTCACTGCAAGCAGCCATGGCTGTTGTGTGCTGTGCCTTTGCATGAAGAGAGCTCACAGAGGATATGAACTGAGTCACACTCTTCATCTTATGCTGAAGTCCTTCCTGCTTCTTCCTTCTCCTGAGAAACTCATGCTCACAGCAGGGAAACTGCTGGAAATGCTCCATCTCTATCACCCAAGGCAGAGCCCCACTAAGCTTCCCCACCCACCCCAGCTGAGAGAAGCAGCCACTTCCCACATATGAGTAATGAAAATGTTTTTCTTACATTACACATTCTAACAAATCTCTGCCCCTTTGCTGTATGTTCTGGGCTCCATGCAGGCTTACTGTGCTTTATTTGTACGACTTTCCTCCAAGCTGTTTCTGAGAATTGGAAGTGTAAAAACAAATAGAAAAGCTATATGTGAGAGAAAACCTATTGCTGTGTTTGAAATCAGTCCCCAAATCTGTGGCTGGCTAAGCCTCATCCTGATGTTACTGTGTGGTTATGGATATTGGATGTTCTCTTTGCTGGAATGAGTGATGCCAAAATGCACCCATTCTGAAGATCTACTAAGGGAAAAAACAACTGTGTACCACTGCTGAATGCAAAAGTCAAAACAGGGAGCCTCTTTTTGACAAAATCCATCAGGCTCCATCAGTGTTCTGGTAGGTAGGAAAGGGCTGGGAAACTTGTGTAACACTGCAGCCCAAAATAGGGCCATTAACACACAGAAATAGTAGAAGGCGAGACAAATATACCTCAGCAGTCATTTTTCCTCTCCCCTTCTGTCTGTCCTCTCTCCTTAAACCTTGCAATTTTCCTTTTTCCTTTTAGCTTTTTCTCTCTTTCAGGCTAATTTTATTTTCCGTCTGGGAAGAAGGCAAGTGATTTTGCTTGGTTCACTGAAAGAGTTGGAGCTCTGCTGGGAGTGATCAGGGAGGCAGCTGAGCAACATGCATGCATTTTTAAGTGTTGTTATCAAGTTAATGATAAGCTCTTTGGTTTCATAAGGATTGTTTAGCTAAGCTATAAAACAGAGTTTGTGTCTATTTATGGTCCTTAAAAGTCTTTTGTCATGACCCAAATGTCCCCACGATCAAATGTCAATACTTACTTTCCAGGATCTCATTTTAAATCATTGCATATAGCTAATATGAGAGTGTTATAAGATACTTTTGACTTTAGAAATGCCATCATTGCGATGGCAGGTGAAAAATACCCAATACATCCAATATTTCTGTTTAAAACACAGTGCTATGCCACCCTTGTCTGCATTAGCAACCCGCCAGCAAATGTACTTGTGTGGTAGGAAGATGTAGTGGCCAGCAACAGGCTCATACGAAGTGAAGGACTTTTCCTCCCATTTGCATTTCTTCATCAGCCCAGCTTCATAAAGGGGCTTTGGGACCATTCACTGCCTTTACTACCTGCCTTCCTTTCTACAGTATGTCTGCTTCCTGATCCTCTTTTTAGCCATTCATGTTGGCTGGCACCTCAGTACCTGTGCCCTGCCCTACAAGTCTCTGAATTCCCTGTGACAATCAGCTCGATTTATCCAGCAGTGACAAACTGATTTCCTCCTCAGGAACTGAGTGATGTCTCCTCACACCCCTGCATGAGCTCCATGCAGGTGTTGGGTGCTGCAGACTTAGCCCATCTTCCCTCTCCCTCTGCAGGACCAAGAGGCTGAAACAGCTCTTGCAGTTCTGTGCCTGACTTTCCCTGGGCTGAGGGACACCCATCAGGATGCTTGCACAGGGCACAGGGATTCTGTGTTGTCTTACTTTCTCTGGCAGCAGAGACATATGTCGTAGGACCATTTCCATGACTGAATCCCTCCCTGTGTTGTAGCTGTTGTAAGTGCTTTTGAAACAACATCTTTCTGCCCAGCGTGCATGCCCACCAGTTTGGCCATCAGTGTTTCCTCTTCTTCCTTCCCTCTTCCTAGATCTGACCGTGACACTTGGCAGCTCCTATACGTTTACCCTTATGACATGAATTAATTCTGATAATTGCTATGGGGGAAAATAGGCAGTGAACTATTAATTTCACTAATTAGCAGTGCATAATTTCTTTGCTCTGTTCAATTTGTCTAGTTGATGCAATCTGCTTTGGCTCTGCCTACCCACAACAACAGCAACAGCCTTAATGCTCAGGTGGCTTGCACTGCCCTTATTTCATAGCTACTGTTACTAGCAGGTCTGGTTCTTTTAGTGTTTGCTGACACGACGCTTCACTGTTGCAAGATGCATTTGTTTCTTCCAAAGTTCACAAGTGTGTTTTGAAATTGTGCATGTGAAGTTTTTACCCAACATTAATATTGCCATTTTGTGGGAAGCTGGGCCAGCAAGACTGCAGGGGAAATATGAGAAGTCTTGGTTGAATGAAATCAGGCTGGAATTTTGGTGTAGGAATCTCAGTTATACAAATTATCTCACAGTTTGGTAAGAAAATGAGGACCAGTGCAATTGGTCTGTTGCTTGTTTGTTTGGGGTTTTTTTTTCTGTTTTTTTTTTTTTTTTTTTTTTTTTTTTTTTTGGTAAAATGTTGTGCCATTGTTGCCAGAATGGCATATTTGAAGGAGTTGACGTACTAGAGGGTTATTTTGGGTAAGATGACCCTCCAAGTAACTTCTGCATAATTCACAGACTTACCACAGAGATGAGAACTTCTACAGTTTCTTACCCCAAAGGCTTCTCAAGCTTTGCGGCTGGTCATCATCTCAGCTCCTAGTTGAGCTAGATACACAACGTACACCTGTGTGCAGATACACACACACACATTCAAGTGTGCAGCTGTAGTTTGGACTATGTGATCCAGTGCCTGTGACCTGGCCCTCACATCTCCTTGTGTGTCCCTAGCAGCAATTCACCTAATGGATTGTGCCTTGCTGGGAGACTCAAAACAGCCTTTTCAGCTCCTGTCATCCAACAAGTTCCCTAGGCTTCCACATTTGCCATGCCTTCAGGAACATGGTTTAACTTCAGAAGGACAGCCCTGAGATCCTGGGTTTCTTTGTTGTTCCAGGAAAAGCCATTCGCCAGGGTCCATTTTCTTTCAGTTCCACCTAAAATTAGGCTTTCAATTTAGGGGCTTCTACAAATGCATATCTACTATTACATCTGCAGGGTTTTTGGCTGGTTTCCCAGACAAACTTCAGAGCAGGAATGGCTTTATTTAGGCACATGCCACCTGCACCTCTGCTCAACACTTGTGTCTGAAGGAGCCCACTTCTTTGATGTGCCACTCCAGGACAGTACTGGCACCGTGTCCTCTGTGTTCATGACTCCCCAAACTTCCAGGCATGTGCTGTATTGCAAATCCAGGTGTACCACAATGTGCAGCGGATGTGATCATGTGGCAAACCCTGCATTTGCTATAGCGAGCCTCACTCCTGAGGTAACCTGCAAGGCTGTTACCTTTTCCAGACTATCTGCTTACAAATCACACACAGCTTGATGTCATGCCAAGGCTATTCAGCAGGTAGCTAAAAGATCTGTGTGCTGGTCCATATGAAGACCAGGTGACTTTCAAGGCAACCTCTTTTCTATATTCTATGCATGTAACCCAGGAGGAGGCTGATATTTGCAGTCTTCAGCCTTCTTAAAAGGCTTTCTCATCCTTTGTTTCATGAATTTAAGCCCTTGCCATGAGTTTTTCCCAGGCTGAATGCTTCCTAATACCATGCATGCCTGGCTCACAACCCCAATATGAGCCAGTTCCAGTGGCTTCTGCTCTCTTTTGGTGGGTCAGCTCCCACATTTCCTATACAAAATTACAACAACACTGTACAGATTTCTCAATCTGAATTTATTTCCAGGATCTCTTATATGCCAGCTTGGATTTGATTGAATGTAGTTGGCTGTGTCATTTGTTCATACATATTAATCCTAGGGAAATACCGGCTGATACACGTTCAAAGGGCTGTGGACACCACTCTGAAAGAGTGAGAGCTCGGCACTAGACACCTCTGCAGGTCTCCACCATTAAGGGTGTGATGCAGAGTTTATAGTGGGAAAAAACTATAGCCCCGCCTTCAAGACATGTGCTCTGCTGCCAGACAGGTTCATTCACCTCACAGCCATTTAGGAGACATACTTAATGCGACATTTTAGGGCATGAGAGGATTTAGGGTCTCCCCAGTATTGGGGAGCCAGTGGTACCGGGGCCGTCCCCGGTGCTGGTCCTGGCAGCCCCTGCGCAGCCGGACAGACGCCGTTCTGCTGCTCCCCTCTGCTGTTCAGCCTGGAAACAACACGCTCTCTGCCGGGCATCCTCCCCCAAACTCCAGAATATTTTCCCTTTAGCTGTTTTTCTTCTTTCTTTGGCCAGGTGTGGGAGGGGTGTGGGAGAAGAAGGGAGCCGAGCTGACACTGGATGTGTTTATTGTGCTTGGCAGCTGGCTGCAAACGCGAAAGGAAGTAATGCTGATTTCCTATGCACTGTAATTCTCCTTTCTGACCTTTTTTATAGATAGGGAAGAAGAAAGATAATTTGCTGGAAAAGCAAAATAAATGGGACATGGAACCAGAACTTGTGCCAGGAGAGATACTGGCTAAATGTGCAGTGCATGACAATAGGCTGAGGCAAAGGAGCTTTAAATGTTTTGAGTCAAGGTCAAATGGAGGCCGTGGTTCAAGTTCAGATTTAAAATATTAACATTCACACATCTTGCTTTCTCAGGATGTCAGTTCCTTTTAAATGGGAATCTCAGAGTAGGGCCTTTATGGGTTTGATTGGACTGCAAATAAAACAAAATCAGATGCAACTCTTCTTCCCTTTCCCCGTAAAAATTCCTTTCAAATGCTTTAGCTTTGAAATTTTGGATTCCAGTTTAATTCAAGTGGCAGGCAGAGTAAAGGAAAAGGCACTGCAACATTAGATAATTATAAATGATAAAGTGACACCCTCAGAATTTTTAAGCCTGCCAGTTTAAGTAATCATTGCTTATAATAGAATTAATCATCTAGATTGTATTGACTTGGATTTCTTTCTTCAAATCAAATCCTGCTGCCAAGACATCCTTTAAGTGTAAAAAAGAAAGAAATGTGCAAAATGTCCGCCCATTTTGCTCAGTGGCCCTCATATGAGTAAACAAAACACAGAGCTTGGAGAAAAGACAGACATTGCTTGATATTTTCATTTTTTCTCTCTTTTTGCTGGATCAGCCATAACTTACTGCATTTTTCTAAAGCCTGATTAGCATTTGCAAGTTCTGCACAGTGGGCCAGCATTTCTGCAATTCCTGGCTTCCTTTCACTTTGTCCTGTTTTGTCAGGGGTGACACCAATAAACTCGAGGGGGCTCAGAAGTAAAAGGTTGGGACAACCTCTGGATTAAACCCCTTCGGGAGGGCTGTTAAAGGCCTGATGGCATTTGGACTCTGCCCACCTGTAAAGGTTGCAAAAGGCCTGGGCAGCCTGACATTCCCTCATGAAAAGCAGCACATTCCAGACAAGAACAAATAAATACTGTGAACTGAAAGGTCTCCTTCTCTGCTGCTGAGTCAGAGTGTGACGTGCAGACAGGGGAGATGTCAGTTTTCTGTGTTCAAGTGCTGTGCCTTTTGTGGCTACCTGGTCCATTCACTATTTTTTCCAGAACAGAGGGGGAAAAAGATGCACTGAAATTGCAGGAAGAGCTGTGGAAGAGCATGGATTTCTGTGTGTGAATCATTACACTGAGGGCCATGCTTCAGGGAAAGGGAGAAAGAAGCTGGTTTGAGCCTGCTCTAATCCCATTCTAAACTAAAGTGGCTGCACTGTGACTCTATTTAAATCCTCCAAAAAGAAACTGAACTTTAGTTTAGGTAGGAGCATCCCTATGGGAGTTTAATGTGGTTAACCATTAACCACATTTATGTGTAGATGTGGCACTTAAGAGATGTGGGTTTGTGGTAGTTCTGGGTTAACAACTGGACTTGACTATGATCTTAAAGATCTTTTCCAACTTAAAAGATTCTATGATTCTGTAAATGAATCCTCCACAATTTCACATCTTTGATAAATTTGGATGGATTTTCCCGTATAGTCTGACATCCAAAAACCTCTGCTATGGCGGATCTAGGGAACATTTTGCTTCTTGAGGGCCCAGAAGAACTCTCCAATACATTTTGTTGAAGAGAAATTTAATGTGAACAATCAGTAAAAGCAAAGAATTATTAACGATATGGCCACAGGCTGTAAGAAATGGAGTAATGTATTTTACACTCCCAGGTTTCAGGTGTTCCATGATTTGTTACTCAGAGCAAAGATCAGAGTCAGATCTGGTGTTTGAAAAGACAGATCGCTGGAAGCCCTGCGAGTAGAGATTGCCAGACCTCTATTAATTAACACAGGCTGCATCTTGTCTTTGTGACAAGTTGCAGTCAGCATGTCAAAAACCGTGCCTGCTGACTGCATATACTGAAAACAGGGGGTGCAGCCTCCCCTTCCTTCTTAAATCATAACACTGCCTCAAAGAGAATATAGCAGGCGTTGCTTCAATTTTTTTTCCAGTTTCTGAGTTTCCGATGTTCAAGCTTTTCTGAATTGCAGATCAAAAGAGAGATATTTCCAGTAAAATCTTGGTAATTCCATGATTTCAAGAGCAACAGCTTTAAGTAAATCCCAGTATTTTCCCATGAAAATAGCAGTTCTGTAGCTGCTTGCATCCCAAACAAGCCTGCCCAAAGGATTTCATTTAGATAGGTTATCATTCCTTATTATCTGTCTAGCACTGACAGTGGCTCTAAAATCCCCAGGAATGGTGGCATTTCCATTTATTTCCATGTTCAGCTCACAGAACACACTCATGACATGAAAATACCATAGAAATGCAAGGTAATTATCATCATTACGTAACTCCTTAGCATCCAGGAGCAGAATTAACAGCCTGAGTGGTGCCTATAAGAAAAACAGAATACATTTCAGTAAGCAAGCCTGTCATTTTTTATCTCTTAAGTAACCTTAAATAAAATTGAACTGGCTTAGTCAGTGAGGAAAAAAAAGCAAAAAAAAAAAGCAAGTTCTTATAATCTTCACTGTGATGATAATACATGTATTACTTCATTTAAATGAAATCTCTGAACAGCACCTGGAGTTTTACAGAGAAATCCTGCACTGGGGATTTGTATGCAGCACGCTTGCATATGAAATGTCAGAATTGCATGGACAAGGACAGCAGTGAAATTTAAAAGGTGATGGATAAGACAGATGGCTGAGCAGAAGTGGTCTGCATTGCCAGGGAGAAAAGCCTGGTGCTATCCTCAGCAATCACTGCTCGAGTTTGCAAGAGTCTGACTGCTATGGAAGCATCTGAGCCAACCCTGGGTGTTGCAATATGCCAGTTTTCCAAGAAACAGATTGGTGTACAGTGTGTACTATTTTTTATTTTCTTGGGGGAGGAGGGGAGAGTCTATGGATTTGGGGCTGTCATTTGGCTTTGAATTTCATCTTATCAATGCATTTATTGACACCTAGGAAGATCTCTCTGAAATAGAGATGATATTGTGAATACTGACATAACCTCCTTGAAAATTACTCTCCCCTCCCATCTCGTGAGAGCAGAAAATCACTGTTTGTACAGAATCTACTAATTTCTACTCACTGTTCTGTATTTAATCTGTGTGAAAGGTCCCATGTTCCTTTCTTGAGACTGATAACAGTGTTGATCTCTGCTTTTCAAGGAGTTTTTTTGTGGGCTTGCCTTTGTGAGGGTACTGCACTCCCGAGATGTCTGTGCAGAGTCAGTGATGCCCACAGAGTGAAGAGATTCCCCTTGGGCCAGGCTCGAGGCTGCATCTAACTAGGACTGGGGGGGAAGCAGTCCAGGAGCTCAGAATTCAGGGTTTGGAGTAATTGCTGAGCAATACAGGGAACCAGGATTAAAAGAAAGTGAGAATATTCCCTGAAAGGAAGCCTGAAAGCTTTCTGCCTTCCAGGGCTAAAATGCTCTGGTATATAAAGATCTGCTGGAGAGTTTAAACAGTGACTCAATCTCTAACTGCAAGCAACGGGTGCCAAAATAAAGACAGTTAAGTCAAACTAGTCTAATCTCTGACCATTGCTTTCTCAATTTGATGATTGTGAAAATTTCCACTTAATTTAAGAGAATGCAGCTAGATATGAAACTGTGTTATGGGCATTTGAGTGGCAGTGGCAGCCCATGAAACGTGAGCAATATGTTTATAAGTGGCAAACCAAAAGGATGGCAAAAGCACAGACAAGTGATTGGCCCAATGAGCCAACATTGTCATTCTGGGAAAATGTTGAACTCTTGGTAGGAGACTAGGATGAGTTTGTACAGCAAAACACTCTGTGAAGGCTAAACCCTCGACAAGATTATCAAAACATAGCCTGAGAGGAAAGTCCGCAGCTGTGGTGAAGCTCACAGAGAGCGGGCAGTTCTCTGAGACCTGGCAGCAGACCCGAGGCAGAAAGTGATGTGAATCTCTGACAGACTATGTAAAAAACATGAGCTGCACAGACCGAGCAAATTCCCACACTGTGCATTTGGGGACCAGTACTGCTGCAGCTTGTGGTCCCTTGGAAGAAACAACAAGCCCAAGGGGGTGATAGCAGTGCCATGGGTGACACAGGAGTCTCAGCCCAGCAGTGTGTGGAACAAATGCCAGCAGATGGGATGTGGATTCATTTTCAGTTGGATGGGAGCGCGCAAACTTGTGTGGTTTCAGAAGCAGGGACCTTACAGTACTGGAGGAGCAGCCATAGGTGGGAAAAGTCAAACAGTACAGTGACAGGAAAAGCTCCTCTGAGAGTCTGGTATAGCCAGTATCAGCTCTGATAGCAAATAGGAGAGGAAAAGGCCATATGCTAGAGAGATGGGGGTGGAAATGACATAAACAGCAGCTCAGCAGTACTCCCTTATGTTGCTTGGGTCTAGACCACTATAGCTGAGGTCACTCCAGTTCAATTTCTGGACTGCAGGACATTGAATCTCTCCCCAGCCCTGAATCTTAGCTCTTCTCCAGGAAGTAGATTCTGCAAAGGGAAGACATTGTGTTGGAGGATGTCTCTCTCCCCTTGTTTTGACAGAGGAGAGAAGACTTGCCTAAGAGCAGCCCCTAATTTTGGCTGTGGACCCTGTCTTTAGGACACCCTTGTTTCAAACTGGGATGAGGAGAAGGGTGTCCTCTTTCCTTTTCAGCCTACTCTCTCCTGAAGTAGGACCCCGGACAAATCCAGTGTAGGGTCTACGAGAAAGACAGAAGAGACTGGAGAAGGTGATGTCTCCTTCGGAGGAGAGGGGGATGCTGGCACACAAAGCTCCTCAGGGCCCAAATCTGGCCAGCGGCTGCAATTCTCCCATTGGGACCTCTAGAAAACATGCGGCTTCAATAGGGAAATTAATGCTCCAGATGAAAAGTGTGGAAAGGAGAGCTGAGAGAAAAATTAATTACAAATGGAATGCAATCATGCCATAGTAGTACTTCAGTGACATTTAATTTCTGCATAAACAGAGCATGGTTTTGTTCTCATGGTTAGCAGAGGATGAATTCAGGAAGCCGTATTAAGTTCTTGGCACTGCTTCTGATTCACTTAGTGGCCTTCAGGAAATGGCTTAATTGTGGGGACTTGTGAGTGCTGAGCACACACTGAGGAGCATTTCTTTCCTCTAAAGCAAAGGGGGCTTTCTGGAGCAGGACAAGAGCTCTTCACCTCAGAGGATCAGGGTGTGTTCACTGAAAAAACACAGTCCCCTTATCTTTGTAGCTTGCATAAAAATTGAGTTCAAGAATCCAGGGTGCTAGTATCCTTATCATCTGCCAAGCAAAGTGGATCGTTTTCTGGGGATCTGCGAAGAAGCCAGCTATAAAGGGCTGTAATTGAATTAAAGGATGGACAGGCTGAAAGAAAGGGGAACAGAACCACTCAGGCATGCGGGCTCGCATTGTGAAACAAATTGCAGGCTGACACATCCGCTAATAATCTGTGCTTTGGTGCAATAGACAGGAATAACTCAAAACCTCTGTGGCTGGCACAGGGGAACTGAGAGTAATGGGGGAAGCTTGTTTCCGCTGAATCCCATCCTACACCCACTGACCAGGTCATCTGATTGTCAGCTTGGGCCGGGTGGAGGGAGACACACCAGTGACAGGGCTGTGCTGGTGAGGCAGGTCCCCAAGGGGAACCACCTTTTTAACTACACATGTGAATGTAGGCACTAAAGGCTTTTTGGCTGGAGGTGAGGCAGATGCAGGACTGAACTAAGATACCTGCCTGTGTCTGGTAAATTGTGTGTGAAATCCAGCACACATGGAATATTGTCTGGACAGAAGTATATTCTCCGCAGAAACAGTTTCTCCAAATAGCTTCATTCCGCTGAAAATGGAGAAGGCTTTTTCTGTTCAGGATGGTTACTCCTCCCCACCGTGCTGCAGGGACACGCAGTTCCCACCAGCACTGCCTTGATGTGGTCCTGTGAGTCCCCATGCTGGTGCTCCCATATGATGTACCCAGGCCACGGTGTTGGCCATTCTGCAGTGTGTAGAGCTTTCCATAGTGGAAGGCTCAGGTCTGCTCCTAGGGATATCATGGGACATTTCCTGTATTTTCACTGCAACTGGCTGCTTTCTTTCAGTGATTCTGGTTTGCACCCCAGGAAACTACCTACCATAAATCCCTTCTGAAGAGCGTGGGTCAGTGTTACACAATCCGGGAGTCCTGTCTGGCAGAGCTGGGCTGCCCTGCAGCCATGTGATGTACATGTGGGCATGTAATGTGTGTTTTTTCAGGCCAGAACAGTAGATATCCTCAGTCAAGCAGATTTCCCCAGCTTTCCTGTGCCAAGTTTATAAATCCGTTGTGTTCCTCCTTTGACCCCGTGCTTTTGCTTTCCTCTGTTACCCCGTCCTTAGAAACAGACAAGCCTGAAACAGCCAACAGCAAATATGAACATGAAGAAAATGCATCTGTTCAGCTGTGTGCTGGTTGTGTTCAGAAGATCAGCCACATAAACATTGATAAAATAAATGGATTTGTTTCATGACATAGTCACCAAGCAATATTTGTATTAAAACCCCAGTTACATTTTTAAGATATGGTACTAATTTCCCATATATATTGATACACCTACATACACATACACACATTGGTGGAAATTCTGTGCTCATACTAAAGAGGTAAAAGAAACTGCTCGCTATAAAAAACTAGAACATATATTCAAGTTGAGCAAGAAGTCTTCCTTGTCTGCACTCTGTGATATTTCTGCTTCCGTTTGGTGGGTTCATTCTTTTTTCCTGGTCCTCTTCGGTGCGCTACCATTACCCTCTGAATTATTCATTTTATTTCCCTGGGCTTTGATAATATCCCATCTTCATAGACTGCTAGTGATAACATACTTTACGTGACAGCACCACATACTTCCTAAATAGTCTCATTTTACTGGTTGTTTAACCAAAAATGTTTCAAAGTGTTCCTTTGCTTTTTTTTGCTATTGAGTAGTGATGTTCCAGGAGCTCCAAAAAGAGATGTCTCTTATAACTGTGCTAGGAACTGCTGTCATTGAAATAAATTGACTTAGGCTGATGCAAATGAGAGCAAAATTTGGCCCCATCTGTTCTACATAATCTAGTTCCTAAATCAGAAAAAACCCAGTCACTAAGAAATGACAGCCAGTATTTTATTTTTGTGGGAATTTGGTTTTATCACTTCTGAAAACTGCTGAAGCTAATAATGCAGACTAGCATGCTAAACATGTCAGTTTTATCTAGGATGAAGCTGGAGACTTTTCTTTCCGAATTTTTTGGGTAAGAAAGTATCTAAAGTGTTAAAATGGATGTTAGATTTACTTATTGGCAAAAAGGAGTAGTTTTCAATACTGTCATTTTTAGGGAGGATAATTAAAGGTGAGAAAAAAAAGAGAAAACAGATGTAGTGCTTAAGCACTGCATAACATCACACAGTCTTAAACTAAGGAAGAGCAATGTATTTTACCTGAGTAAACTACCTGGATAGTCTCAAATCTACTGGCCTTCCTTCCCAGTGCCTGAAAGGGTTCCTCGTTGGGGTCTGCTCTGTGCTGCTGTGCCAGACCTCTCTGCTTTGTGGTGAACAGGCTTCATGTGGTCGTGACGTGCAGCTCACATCACTCCCTTCACTTTGGAGGGGTGCTAGAACTGCTATCAATGAATTTGCTAAAAGACTACGGGACAGAATTGTCCATACACAGGGAATTGCTCTGGGAACCAAGGGACATGTCAGTGTATTGTACTACAGCAGTGGATAAGCAAGTGCTGCCATGGGCAGTGTTTCAAACACTGTGTCCTGGCAAGAAGGAACTCTCTTAAAAATCACAGACCATCTGTAGCTCAAAAAACCCCGCAGATGGTATTATGATGGCTCACTGAGAGTGGTGGAATGCAGGGGTTTCCTGCCGTGGTTGTTCTTGCACAAACGTGTGTCAGTTTGTGCAGTGGCACCTCTCCCTCACGGGACAGTCTCACCACTTGCACGAGATCAAGTGCGGATGAACAAAAAAAAGTCAGGCACTCTGGCCAAAATTTCCAAGCCTACATATATGCATTGGATATGAGCAGCCTGATCT
Source organism: Edolisoma coerulescens (assembly GCA_013397115.1). Taxonomy (NCBI): domain Eukaryota; kingdom Metazoa; phylum Chordata; class Aves; order Passeriformes; family Campephagidae; genus Edolisoma; species Edolisoma coerulescens. The sequence goes on along the minus strand of VWZW01013750.1, from coordinate 180,860 downwards.
TCCAGAAGATGCTCCATATTCCAACTCCCCTTGGAGTAAATAGAGCTGCTGCAGTTTTCTTTGGCAACAGGAGAAAGAGCTTAGCTTTTGTGCAGATGAGGCACCTCCTACTGACTGAGGTGCCTGTTTACCAAAGACCAAGTGTGGACCTCTCCTATCGTAGTGTTTACCAAATGCCATGAAAAAACCAAAAACCAGTAAGTACATCAAAGTTAGGAGGGTTTTTTTTAGGAATGAAGATCTCTAGTAGTTAGATTATCACTCATCAGCAAATGTCCTCAGGCCAGGGAAGAAGTCAATTAACTATAAAAAGAGGCTTAGGAATTGCATTATTTGCTGTGAAACGGATATATTCCTTATCCTTTCGAAGATTAAAGCAAATTCAGGACTACTGTGTTTGGATTCCAGATAGTTCTACTGTAATGAAAGGCTCAGTTTTGTAATATCAACATGTGACTATTTACACTTCTCAAAGAGAAGATCCTCTCAAAAGTGTTCATCTTTCTTGAAATTATACTTTATGAAGTGTCAAACTCATAAGTGAAATAACTTATTAATAATGTGTGTTTATAATACAAGAATGTGTTAAACTTCACAGATTCCAGGGCATATTTTTATATAAAAGTACATGGTTGTAGAGAGGTACAGAATTTGGGTAGTGCCATAACTGAGGTGTAGTCATTTGTTGACTCTGAGTAAGCCAGAGCTCCTGTGAGTGCTGAGATATTTCTTGTTGGAGTACCCATGAGGCCCCTCATGCAAGGAAAATTTATTTGCCAACACTCAAGATATATGCAGAATATATGCCTTATGTTGTTCTTCCATCTTTATACAGAAAGTAATCATTAAAAACCTCTCTGATATAATTAGTACTCTATCAAATTCTCCAGGAGTTCTCATTGCTCTTAAGCACCCCAAGTAATTACTATGCTGGGAACTTGCCATGACCATGAGCTCACCTTGAAATCAAATTACTAATAGCAGGACTGATTCTCACTCGAGGCAGTTTTTAGAAAACTGTGACTGATTGCTCCAAAAGCTACTGATAAAAGAAAGCTCACATGCATCATCCTGCCTTCTTGGAGTGACCACACTCTGACCACGTGTGAGGAGGAAATGTGTGGGAACTGCAGGACCTGTGTGGAGCCCAGGAGAGCCTGCAGACACAAAGACTACGGATATATCAGGAAAATAGTTAATATTACAAGAAAATAGTTAACATTATAGGTGTATGCCTTCCTCTGACTAAGCCCTCTCAGCTGAGATTCTAGTATGTGCAATCTTAATTTGCCACCACCTCCTACAGACCTGAATTATCTTAAAGGGCAGTTTCAGCTTCTCGGCCAGGCAGAAAAGAAAGGTAGCCCTTTCTCTGGGAAGGCCATTGCATCCAGGGAAGTGTCCAAGTACCAGCGTGCAAACTTCCTATGCTTGGTTGTGCTGGGCAGTGTTGCAAGTGGAGCAAGTTGGTCACCAATCCCAGAAACTAAAGGCCCAAGTATCTGGATACTTTAGAGAAGAATGTTTGGCCAAATGCAATGGAACAAGCCTCTCCATCTGTAAGCAATCCTGTGGGGTCTTCAGTGAGTTCAGAGGTGTCAGGTACTCCCTTGCCTGGGCTGTCTCCTGAATGTCTATGCATGGGGCAACCCAGAGAAGCTACTTTGCTTGTCCTGGAAAGGCAGAAAACTTCAAATACCTCTATATTCAAACACATCTGGAGTCAGAAGGCTGATAGAAACCAGCATCACTGTGATACAGATGCCTCCAGCTGATCTGCCAAAAGCATGGATCTGTTTCAGCGCTCAACAGTTTATGTGTTAACTGAATCCATAGAAACTTAAGACACTTTGCTTTTCTGAATCATAAATGCATGATACCTACTTTATCAAGCAAAATATTAGCCACAAACTAACGGGTGTGATTTACCTCATTTGGGAATCAGACACACTCGGGGTTATACGATGGGTTATATGCACATCCCTTAAGGCCTATTGAAATTGATTTCATGGTTTAGGTACTGAATAGATTCAGGCAAATGATCAGGGCAGATTTTCCACAGAATTAATAAAACAAACAGCCTTTGGCAACTGGATCCATGAATAAGAAGCATTAATTGAAAACCTACCATCAAACATGATTGTTAGTATGCTGCCTGCACAGTGTCAGAGAATCAAAGATGACTTCTAGGAAACCCTCTAAATCCTGGATGTAAAATGAGTGTGAAAAGACCAGGCCCAAACTGTGGACAATACTATACAGGCCACCTGCCAACAAAGTCTGCAGATCACCCAGCAAACTGAAGCTGGACATGTCCTGGCAGACAGAAAGAAAAGTGGAGCTGAAGCCAATTTTTCTCAGTATTTATCAACACTGTTATAGCACTGTAGCAAGAAAAGAGATGAAAAAGATTTCTAGTTAATCTGAGTGACAGGGTTTCTTTACATCTTTCTTCCCCTGAAATATATGCCAGGAAAGTGTCAGCTGAGACATCTGGGAAATCCTGAAGGACAAACTGTTCAAAAAGTTTAGCCACAATCCATGAAAGCTAGATAAATCCTGGTTTAAGTGATATCAAAACCTCAGCAAATGAAGCTGTATCTGGACCAACAGGCTCCAGTGAGCTGAACTTTTTATTTCAGGCTTGAGTGACCAAAAAAAAATAACCAAACCACTGAGAAGGAGAGAGAGGAAAACACTTCCATAAAATCATAGAATCATTTAGGTTGATGCTTGTTACCTTGGCATAAAAATGCCTTTGGAGGGGTTGGGAGGTCCTTCACAGCCAGACAACAGCCGGCACTGTTGATAAGAGTGAAAACAGCCTTCTGTGACCTGACATGTGTTTTATTTCTGGTGAGGGGATGAAAGCACTTGTGATGCGCTATGACATTTCTGTCAGTCCTCAAAATGCACTTGATGTTCCCGCAGAGAATATCATGTCTGTGCCTTGCAGGGGGATGGGAGGGTCTGTCCCCTTCTCTCTCAGCTGCCCCTGCAGCAGAGCTGCAGCAGATTCACATCCTTTGAGTGCCCCTGGCGGGTGCCAGTGGGCTGAGGTGGCACAGGGGGCAAATGCTGCTGCTGCTATTCCTCAGTATCAGGTCCCCTTCACTTGAAGAGAGAAGGGGTGGGATGCAGCCTTCCATGTAATAGAAATTCAGTATGCTTGAGAACCTTTTGCAGTGTTTTCTAATCTTAGTGAGAAAGCCTCATTACAGCGGTTATTTTGCAATCCCACGAAAGCCAGAAAAGCATTCACAGAGGCCAGAGCTGCCCAGCCCTGTCAGCACTCTAGCAGACAGTGTGGGAAACAGCACAAGTGGCGAAAAGTGAGCAAAAAGCTAACGCTCCTTTGCAGGCCAGTAATCCCTTCTCCAGCATTGTTCAAAGCCCAGATACACACTGCTTTTCCTCGACAGACGGGGTCACATCCTCAGCTCCTATCAGCTGGCGCTGCTCCGCCAACCGCAGTGCAGCTGACGCAGCCGGGCTAATTTGCTCCCACCGAGGATTTGACCTGCCGTTTTCTTCCTGACAGCATCCCTTAAAAGATACATGATGTTCTGCAGGGCCAGGCTAATCTGCTTGTGGAGGCGCGGCCATTGTTCAGCCTGCCGTCCTTATCACCCGCTCCCGCCAGGAAAGAAGCCCAGGCTGGATGCTGGTGACAGCCCCCTTCAGGCCTGGGTCTTGCTGAGACTGTGAGAAGCCTCATGCTGCAGAAAGCCCCCAGGAAGACGGGAAACAGCCGTGGCTATGAATCACCCGAGAAACAAATGATTCGCTACGGGTAAATTCGTGGAAATGGCACGGTACTGTAAAGTGTGACAAAGGCTTTTATCCCAGAGCAATGGAAAGCCTCACAGCACCCCCACCTCCCTCTTTCCATGCCATCTTGGAAGTATGTCAATTATTGCTCTCGGTGTGAATACTCCATGTTGGTAATAAGTCACTCTAAACAAGTCCACTGCCTTTTCCATGCAAAACAATGCTGGATTGTGTAGAAAAGACTGCTGAAAACATCTGACAAAACCTGATTTTAGTGGTCAGAAAGCTGTGATTCAGCCATAACTGATGGACTTGAGAGTGGATGATTATTTAATTAAAAGTGTTTCCCTGTTGCGCTTGCAGCAGCAGGGATCAATACAGTGAGGGTAGGCAGTCCTGAAGAGCTCTTAGGCTCTCCTAGCGATGTGTTGGGACAGGAGACGTGGACTCTGCTGCTCTAAAAGCCCTCACTCCGTGAAAAACAATTTCTTGGTTCCCTGTTGAAAATCAAAAAGGATTGGTACACACTTTGTCCCTACCAGCATCCACGAGTTGTGAGGATGCTCTGGCCCTGGGAGTTGGCATATAACTTTAAGGAAACCATTTAGGATTGACTGACAGGCAATGTTGTTGATGGAAGTGCTACATTGTGATGATCCAGTGGTGCTTGTTGGCATTCCCAGATCCTTCTGTGTCCCCTCATATTTCACAAGGGAAAAAATTCTCTCTGAGAAGTTGAACTGCAGAGTTAGAAACAGGATGGGAGTTTCACTCTTCTCTGAACTGCATGTTTCTGAGTGATGCCACGGGTTTCCTGAACTTTAGTTAACATTGGATCATCTTGCTGTTCTAAAGGACAGAGAAATCTGACTTAAACAAATGAATCCAGAACTGGACTGCTTTTTATCATGCTGTTTTATTCTGCTCCTATTTTATGGCCCTGAATTTTCCAGGGCACCTTTGAATTAATCTCTTCAATTTGTTTTAAGGCCTGCCTGAATTTCAATGGCCTGAAAGTGTATACAGAGAAGCCAAGACAATAACTTCAGAGGGAAAGGTATTGCATCATGTTATTGTACAAGAAGCACAGTGTATGCTGACTTTTTCCTTACAAAGACTAGACACCTTTTAATATAAATAACCTTGAAGTAAGAGCATTACCAGAGCAAGAGCTTCACCAATATCTCCTTAAATGCCTATTAGCAGACTTTATGTATGATATGAACTGCAACACCATCACTACAATTCTACTTAGCTATTCCAAAAGAGAATGCAGGCTGGGACTAACAATTATACTAATGCACTGTGTTGGTTAATTGAAGGAATTTATGACATAAAATAAATGTCAGAGTTCAAAGCCAAGTATGCGTGTATGAGAGAGAGAGAGAGAGAGAGAATGTATGCAGGTAGGGTTGTCATCAGCTGGAGCACTAAATACAGCCCTCCGTGATTTTACATCCGGGAAAATATCCAGAAATCCTTTCTAAGCAATAAATTACAGGCTTGTGGGATGGCAATGATATACAAGCAAAGCAGCACCTGTAATGAGCTTGCAACCATCACTGAGACCTGGGAACCTTAATGCCCATTAATCTGGGAGGGAAGAGTAAGAATGTGCCAATGATGCTAGAAAGACTCATAACATACCCACCTTGTCTTCCACCTGAGTAAGTGCACAGACTGTTAATGAGAACACTATTTCTTTTTCCCTATCAGCTTCCTGAAAAGTATTTGCTTGTCAAAAATAGTTCATAGGGTCATGGTACAATAATTTTCACTAGTCATTACTGCTTCTGTCAGCTTGGTGACTACACTGTGAACTTGGAAGTGCAGTTTAAAAAAATAATTATGAAAGTATGTCTTGATCAGTGTTGACTCATCAGTTGCTTGGTATATGCAAAAAATGTTATCATCCTTAATTGTTCCTGTGATACTGTGCTCTGAGAGGAATATCCCTCAAAGGAAACCCCTGGGAGAAAACACTACTCTCAGCTTTTATGATACTAATGTGGCTTGGACTAAATTGATCAAACTCACATTCCACAGAGTAGCTTAAAGGGACCGTTTAGCATTATTCCCAGCTGGCAGCTTGTTCTGTCTAGTTTATAGATTACTAAAATGTTTTCCTTGTTTTGGTTTATCCTGCATTTTAGCCTATATTAATATTTAAATTGACTTGGAACAAACAAGTTCCCTTTGATGACAACAAAGATGTTTTGATGAGCAATGCAAAGGCCAACTTTTAGGGGTTTGTTCTTCCATCTTCTGCTTAATACATACTGACTTTGTCATTACATCTCCCGGAGAGACTCTGGCTGTATGAGTTGGTGTGAAGTGCCACATGAGACAATGGCACTGTACTGTTTGGTGAAGAAGTCTCTTGTGCAAAGGCTTTGATCAGCAAAGCACCTCAGTAGGTACCCAACTTTCAGCACCAGGAGCAGGCTCCAGGTCCTTTAGTGCTCTGTGCCCGTGCTGCACTCACAGCTCCCAGGGGGGCTGTGTGGGTCAGAAGAGCACATAACCTCGCCCATGGCCAGCAAGGCACGTCTTCAAGGCAGAGATTGCCTGGAAAATGCCCCTCTCTGAGGTTGGCTAGAAGGTGCTCTTTGCCCAGCCCCTTCAAAGAGAGCTCTGTGCTCTCAGTGCATGCAGAGCTCAGTTTCCAAGCCTCTCTCTTATGAATTACATGACCTGGATTGCTTGGACAAATGGTGTGATTGATGAAGGTTCTTTGCCTCCTGTGGTGGCTGTGTCTAGGGGGTCAGTCAGCCAGCTAGTTCCTGTCTGCACTCCTTTTGTGCTATAGGGGTGGCACAAGGAATACGTCTGGTAGCGAAACCCTGTTGCTACGGAGCAGAAGGACAGTCTTGGAAACAGTTCCTCACTGAAAGGCTTCTCCAACAGTGAGACAGCTCAGATAGCCCAGAGAGCAGCAAGAGCCCCAGTCTTGCACACAAAAAAATGCAAAGTCCTGGCACCTCCAGGGAGCCTGGGGTGCCGGCAGACGGGAGCTCTGCTTGAAAGATTTCATGGGTAAGGACAGCAGGGACTGTGATGTCAAAACATGGAAAAGAAGCCATGCTAGGCAAAACTGGGGTCAGTGCATAAACCTTTTCACATCACGTATTGTTTTCACTCCCACAGTAGATGTGTCCATTAGATGCTGCACCAGCTACCAGAGGGTATATAATTTAAAGGGCTCCAATGCATATACCGTACACAGGATGCTGTTTTATACAGACTAGAGCCAGGGAAATAGCTTTCACAGTAAAAGGGTTTTGCTAGAACCTGAGGCATTTGTACTTAGCTTTCAGTTCACAAATTTCTTCTTATTGAGGGCAGGAGAGTTTGCTTTAGAGTAATCAACAACTTAGGCCAGAAGGGACTAGTCTGGTCTGGCACATAACACAGACCAAAGAATGCCCCTCTCTTAATTCCTGTGCAAAAATCATTAGCAGTGTTTGGTGCTAGAAAAACAACCAATTATAATGTTAAGCTTTCCAATTGTGGAAAATCCACTACAGCCCTCGTTAATGTTTACTTACCTTCACTGATAAGCAAAAATGCCTCAGCTAATTTGTAGTCTGAACTCGTCTGGTTTCAACCTGCATCCACTGAGTCTTATTATACCTTTCTGCTCCAGAAGTGCCCTTATATATGGAACTGCAACACTAGCTAGAAAGAAAAAAGCACAGGGGTGATATTCCGTGGGAAATTAAGGTTCAGGGAGATAATGATGATGCTCCTTCAGTGAATACATGTAGCAGTGCATGTCACCTTGCAGAACACAGCCTGGAGCTGCATTTTTGGGGTAATATATGTCAATCTCCTGAGACGGGAATTACACTCTCAACCGGAGTCTAACGTCAATTACAGTCACTGTCTTTTAAGATGTTAAAACTACAAAAAGGGTCAATATATGAAATATTCATGCTGACATTTCCTTATAGCACATCCTTTCCTGGATCAGCCATTTCCTTAGCAGTAGCTCTGTATCCTACTGTGCTCCCCTGCTGCCCCTCTCCCCCTAAGCCCTGTCAATTCACCTGCCCTTGAGGCTCCTTTGGCCCCTTTCCAGGAGAAATTCTGTGACATTTCTTTTGCTACTGCTCTGCTTGGATTGCTCTCAGCCCATGCAGTTTGTAACCTGTCTGTGTTTCTAAGCCTGTGTGATTCTTTCAGTGGGTCTCTGATGCCCAGCACCATCCTGAACCCCATTCTTGACATAGTTTCATGCTTCATTGAAACCACATGGTCAAAAAAATTCTATCAATAAGCAGTTTTTAGAATGCATTATGCAACAAAGCAGAGTGCAAAACAAAGATCCTTACAGTTTGCAACAGGAGAAATCATCACAAAGCTTAGGCTAATTTCACATTCAAATGTTTTCATTTTGAAATGTCTACAGCATTTCCTTGTATGAATGTTTTCTTTCAGCAAAGTTGCATGGGAAATTTATTTATGCAAATCTCTCTCTGCAAAATCTTTCCCTTTTAGTAAATTGGCCCTTTCCAAAAAATATAACACAACAAAACAAAAATAATTGACAAAGTATCTTCCAATCTGATTATGCCTAATTATGATTAGCAAACTCATGCTGGAGGGTTTTCATTTTTTCCTTTGTCTGCTAACAACCATGTGTGCTTCTGGTGATAGATAAATAACATCATCCTGATTGAGATGCGATTGCTAGTTCACATGATGGTTCCTCATTTTAAAGTATTTAATTTCCTAATGTAACCTTGGGTATCCTCTCATGCAGTACCTCACCCCTGTGCTGTACCTCAAAAGTGCTTTGAGCACTTCCTTTAAAAATCACAAACTAAGGAGTATTTTCTGTCTGTCACTTCTTCCCTTTGAGGCTGAAATTTTGCGGAAGAGGTTGACAGAGATGTTGCTAGTGATAGCTGTTGTCTGCACCACACATTTCCTCTTTTCTCCCACTCTTTTTTTTGTAGAAGGGAGTTTTCACTGCAGAGTTATCCCTAATTCTTCTAAACATATAACTGTCATCTTTTTAGTTTTATTCACTCAAGCCTGGGATTTGTAAGGGTCATAAATCAGGGCTTGTTAATCTGGGGAGAATTATGGAGTCAGACCTGGCTTTAAGTTGCTCCTCTTTGATGGTTGTGCTGGACTAGCTCTTATATAAGTGTTTGTGAGGTGATATCCTGACAGTGAGAGGGGCTGATGTGATGTGTTTAGAAAAGAAGTACTCAGGCAGCCTTCCCAGACACACAGTTTTGCCATGGGCAGGAGGACAAATTCCATGTTAATCCAAACGTGCAGATGTGATGATTGGGGTGACTGGAAAAGTGGGTGCATGCCACAGTGCCAGGAAACACGGCCTTCAGTCTCCACTTGGGCATTAAGCTGATGGATGCCTGTGAGGAAGAGCCTTGCTGCATCACACCTTTGCTCCACTGCATCCTCCCGTTAGCCTCCAAGACATACTGAGATCACCACCTGTTTGGGGAGGGCACTGTTTTTCATTGTGTATTGCTAGGAAGATGATGCCCTGGTTTTGGTGGGGTCTTTGAGGTGCTGCTGAAATAAGAACAATTAAAAACACAACAACAGCCTCAAGCACACTGAAGCAATAAAGCAAGTTTGTTCAGAACAAGTTGTCTCACAGAGGGATACAGGGATTGTTTGTATTATCCCTAGGTAAAGCACTGAGCACTTGCATCCTCTGTGCAGGAAAACAAACTGACCCAAATTCTTTAAAATTACTTTCATTCAAGAACCACAGTTGACAGCAGAGCCATGTGCCAGCACTGAGGAGAGCAGCATCAGCAATCCTTTCTCCAGTTTGTGGGGCAGCCCCAGACCTGTAGCTTGCTCCCTTCCCAGCACTGTGGGGCACTTGGCAGGAGAGCTGACATGCACCAGTGGGGCAGAGGGGGCTGGCCAGACTCTCTGGCCAGCAGGCACTGCTGCTCTGCCCTCTGCTAGGAGCTCAGGCACAGCTCAGGCACATGCCACTGCTCTGGTCAAGGTTTGGGAATGCCGAGTTCCAGTTTCCCTCCTGAGCTGCTATGCCTCAGGCAAAATCAGACATGAACTTGAGACCTGAACATATCTGTCCAGCTTGCTTCTTTTAGTTAGCTCTAGCAACACCCCGTGAGTCAGCTGAGCCTGCTGTGCTTGCTCTCACACACATCTGTGCAAGAGCAAAGCCACATCACAGATGTAGATCAGGTATTTTGTATGCAAAAAGGTACCCTGGAAGACACAGCCAAATGCCTTATCACCGACCTAGCAAGGGGAAGCCAAGCAGCCTGCGTGAGTCATTCTTTGTCAGGAAACAGATTTGCTTTCCACTCCTAGGCACTTACTGGGGAAAAAAGGGAAAGCTGCAGCCTGTGCTTCTAGCTAGCCCTCTGGTAAAGTCTGAACTGGTGGCACTTGGGTGACTTTACAAACAGTGTGGGGCTCTTTCCATCGGTTCAGACGCTCCCTCCTCTCCAGAGGAAGAAATGTGTTAATTAAGCTGGCAGCGCTGTGCAAGTTGGGCTGTCAGGCACTTACAAACTGCCTCTTCTGATCCTCCCAACAAAGGGATGTCTCAGCACTGTCGGGCCTCCGTCGGTTAACGATGAACAAAGTGCTCCTTTGCGCTCAGGATGTGCTCAACTCCACAGCTTTGCTTGGTCAGTAAGCAGGTTTCTAATACTTCTGCCTGAATTTGTCTCAGGAATATAAACAAGCAAGGGGCAGTTGCAAAGTCTGTAAATTGCCAGTGTAATTCCTGGGGTTTATTTTGGTATCAGCTTAGGCTTTTAACTAACAGCAACTCTCAAAATGTTCAGATCTCAAGATCAGAAAACAGAAAGTGAAAACTAGAGAAACTACTTCTAGTGAATGACCCCACATGACCGTCCACCTTACAATGACCAAAAAATTAGCAGGTTTTTCATTTAAAATCTTCTCTGGTCCTTCCCCCTTTGTTGCTATTGATGTGTAATTAACAGCTCTGTTGTTCAAGCTTTTAAATTAGAGACACCTTTGAAATTTCATCTTTGCTTTCTCAGCACATCCAAGAACTTCCTGGAAGTATTTAACGCTTGTAAATACAGCCTTAGAACATAGAAAATTAAAATATTATAAGGTGATCAGGCAGAGATCCAGCTGGCTCAGTGTCTTGTTTCTGACTTTTGGCAGTAACGCAAACCACACAAAAATGCTTCCCTGAACTACTTGCATAGGCACCAGCAATGTGCTGCAGAGGGATTTCCTGACTGACAGACAGTGCCTTTTCAAAGACTAGCTCTTCATGGCTGTTTTCTGCATTTATCCAATTCCCTATGTATTTACTGAACGAATGTTAGTGTCCCGTTGTCATGTGACAGAAAATTTAGACTTGTTTGTGGCACACGTCGGTGAAAGCATGTTTTTAATTCAGTTCTATCTTTGAAGGGGACTCTTTCTTTAGCAGTTTATTAACACTGACAGGAGGACTAGAAGGGACTGCACTAGAGACCTGAATCCTTGAAAGGTGGCCATCTGACTCCAGTGTCACCTTCAAGCAGCAAATGACCAGGAGCTGGGAAAAAGTAAAAAGTATGTGAATGTGGGACTTTGGCTCAGGAAAGCAGTGGGGTATGAACACCTGCCAGCAACCAGATGTCAAAAATTGTAAGGCAATAGTTGAAAGCCAGACAGGAAGAAGAACATGGGAGACTTTCTGATTGACTTTTAATAGATTGACAAGGGTGGGAAGAGCAGATAGGCACAATGTGACATCTCCAGACTCACTATCCTGACAGGGTGAGAGATGTGGCAATCTGCAGAAAAGGGATCCTGCATAAAATGAACTTGTGATGGTAGAACTCGATTTGCTTTCTTGAAACTGTTGATTTACTGACACACTGAAATATCAGAGGCCATTGTAGTTGGATAATACACTGCTGCTTGCAAGGAAGAGCTCTACACAGTGGTATTGCAGTTGGCCTTCCCAAAGAAAAATGTGTGGAGACATAAGTGGCATTACAGAAGTGGCCGGAGGAAATACAGTAGAGAAGCTGTGATGTTGTCTGTCTAGCCTGCAGACAGAGTAACAGAGGTCATGGTAGGGATTTCTAAGAGTGGAGACACCAAGGAATAAAATGGCAGCAAAGCAAAGTGGCCTGGAAGCACTCACTGATGCACTTAAAGGATGGCCTTACATCAAGGACAAGAAACGTCTTCGTTATGGTGATGTAGGCGACACCCAGTATCCTAGATATCTCTGTTTGGACTACCCTGGTTGGCGAGACAGTCCCAGAAATATGTGGAGGTGACAGGAGAACAGGCTGGATGAAAAACCATCAGTACTGGCTGAAAAGCTGTGAAACTGAGAAATAACTAATGTTAGATAAAGCCTTTGAGACGAGAAGGTACTTGAACACCATGGATCAGGAGTGACTGAGAAAGGAGGAAGGGGATAAGGCAGCCAGATCCTGGACCCAGAGACCTCTGCATTCATACTCCAGAATCAGAGACACAGCATCAAAATAACAGATACCAATGTTGGGAAAGACATTCAGTCCTAGAAGGAACCAAGTTCATTATGAGGTACTTCCTTAGAAACTCAACAGAAAGTCCTCAAACAAGAAGCAAAGAGGCAGTATGAACAGTCAGAATAAGTGCCCTGCTGTGGTTGCTATCACCCAGCTCCCCTCACGAGAGGAAGGAACAACCCTTGAAGTACATGCCTTTTCCCAGAAATAACCATTTCTCTGGAATTAAAGAATAGGGAAATGGGAGGGACCACGGTCCAGGTGGGAGGAGAAGTGTGGGGCCTCCAGGCGCAGGGAGAGAGGTGGGGGAGGGAGCCCACCACAACCTCAGCAGGAGGTAGATTCCAGCTTCTGGCAACTGCCCTGTAGGGATTGCTCCAAGTAAAGCATAAGCTGAGATCAGAGGTTGGCAGGGCAGCACCTATGTGTGGTGAACAGTCAGAAGGTCAAGCATATTTGAGTCTAGAAAATTCCTGACAGAAGAACTTGTTGTGTACCTTACTGAGATCTGTTTAGACAGAGGACAAAGTAATCAGGCTGAAACCGGCCTCCTTTAGGGTACAGATAAAATCAAGATTTCTTGCTTCTTGGAGAAGCAATTGGAGAAGCAATTTTGCTCGTGGCTCTCCCAAAATGAGTTATCTCATACCTTCATTGCTGTTGCCATCAGGTTGTGAAGCTGTCTGCTTTACCTCCATTTCAGTTCCTCAGAGTTTGTCTCTCAAATGTTTTATGTACAAAGATTCGACGACGCTAGAAGCACACAGTTCACATCAAGTATAGTCTTGCTTGTTTTTATTGCAACTGATAACAATCTCACTCCAAAGAGTGGAAACATTATTTCTGACTAATCAGGTCACACAAGATAACTTGCATGCGACATTCATTATACAATGATTACTATTAAGCCTTGCCCCATATGGAGAATATATTCAGCAAACTCACTCAATCCTTTTAATTGTGCCTGTAAAAGTGTGTAATGTCCTCATATAGTTGATGCATTGTCATGACCATGGTGCTCTGAAGGAGAGAGATTCTATTCTTGCACACTGCTAATTGCCACAGTATACCATGGATGTTGCCATAAGTAATAAATTCCTGAAAGTACCTCACTGGGATTTGGTCTTCTGTATGTTATACTGTAAAAAATCAACTGAAAGGCACCATATATATTTGGGGAAAGAGGCACACTAAATGAATCACATTTTACTTTTCTAACACAAAAAGGCTTGCAGAAAATACTGCTTAACATTGCAATACTGTCTCGATACTGTCACCCTCACTTGCATCATGTATTTTTGCAGATAAACAGGAGTCTGTTTCTGAACAAGCACTGCAAGGTTGAATCAAAAGGGCTGAGTCCTTCCAAAGTTCCTAGATCACTTCCTCTATGCTTGGATTCTGTGATTGCTTTACCTCTTTGATGCACAAAAATCACAATTCTTTAAAAACTTTCTGCCAGTCATGTTGTTTGTTCTCATAACTCCAAATTGATAAAATAAGTATTTCCCTTCTTTTCTGCATAGAAAGAAAAAAAATTGTTAAATTCCTCCTTTATACTCAAAAAGGCAATTAGTTGCACTCTTCCAGACCTGCACACCAATTGTGGGGAAAGAGAAAAGTACAGTCAGAGGTAACTGACATACAAAGCAGCAGCTTTATCTTTGTAGAGGTGTGTGCAACAACCCCTCACAGTTTTAAAACTCACCATTATATCGTTGACCCTTCAAAGCAGCTTGCACTGAATATCTTTGTTTTGCTTGTTCACGATTTTGGCATGTTGAAAACTCTTTATTGACCCACTGGGAATGCAATTTATTCCTGAGAAGTCACCATGAAGCTGGACATGTAAAAGAGTTTTGTGACTGGAATAGTCTTGTAATGCTTGGCAGGAACGGGATTTCTTACCTGGCTGTGGTGGAAATAAGCTGCATGCAAATACTAAATTCCATCCTTTTTTTTTTTTAATGTTAAAGGGAAATTTTGTTAGAGGGCATACAGTCAGTTTTGATAGATAATTTTTTATACGCTCCCTTTTCCTCACTTGATTTTCCTGCAGGTAGACACACACACAAAACCAAAACAGGAAAACATGAAAAATTGATTGCATGACGACGATTTATCTCTTGTTGGCTTCTTGTAATCATGTGAAAGTCATCCTAATGAGAAAGCACATACATCCAGCCACACCTTGCATTTTGCATAATCACATGTTGGAGTTGTCATAAATTTGTGTGCTCATGCTTTTTTCTCCCTCTTCATATTTCTTTCCTCAGCATTTGCACCTTGGTGAGGACACACAGGCCACTGGCTGCTGCACTCTTTCAGACCCCAGAGGCCCTTTCAGTCTGGGGGTCCAAGCCCATCTGCAGCAATACCACGCACTGACAGCACTGCCCCCAGCCTCTGCAGGAGCTCTCACCTCCAAAGCATCTACACGTGTTTGTATCTTTGCTGCCAAAATCCTTCCAAGCATGGGTCACTTCCATTCCTTACTCAATGTTAGGGTTTGCTGATCAGGAGCTATTAATGGACTGTGTGTTAGCCCTGAAGACTGCTGGATACACACCCAGGGTGAAACCCCACTAGGTTGCCATGCAGTCAACTGCACCCAGAGGAGGATATCGAGAGGACACTGTAAGAGGATAACTGTACTCTGCTTTCCCTCCCCAAAGAAGCCCTCTAGTTCTTTTATACTGCAGAGAAGTGGCATAAAGTAGAAGAGATGGGCTTGGTAAAAAGCCTGGGACAATGCTAAGAAATGCTAGTGGAGATGCAGGGGAAACACTGTGCCTTTCACTGTCTTCAGGGGTTTCTACACAGCAGAGCTCTTGAGGAGAAGGCAGAGATACATTCTTCAAGTGAGAACTGCCTGCAAGCTTCTTGTGACCATTCCCATTCAAGGAGACATGCAAGTTTTACAGGAATACCTGAGTGTGCATTCCATTTTGCTGAGTTTTATTGCTGCTGCTGTGCTAAGCATCCAATTCTCCACCAAAAAGGGGCATTTTTTTCATGAGGGTCACAAGCCTCAAACCTCGCTTAAGCATGAAAGCAAACAGATTGATAACATGCAGTCCCTGAAGATTTTTCCCAGTGCCTGAAACTAAGGCCCTAATAAAGTAAAACTGGGATTAGAATACAAGTGCTTTTTCTTTAGAATCTCACAAAGTCCTGCAGTGCTGGCCCTGCTTAGTTTGCCTCTATGCATCTATGTTAAACATCAGCAAGTTATTTCAATGCTAGGTAGGATCAAAATATGAATGAGGCACCCTTGTACAAACAAAAAGTAGTTGTAGGCAGTGTCTGTACTACACAGCTTGAAATAGAGGTAGATCAGATACAAATGGGGTGCAGAAAGAGGGATAATGCATAAGCAGTGAGGTTCACAGGAATGATGGCAAAAATTAAGATGTTTGCTTCACAGGGGTTCTTCCCCTCTTTTCTGATGGGTTGAATTAGAAAGAAATCAGATAAACAGAAAGCAAATTGTGAAATAAGGATGACTAAATAGGAAAGGTGAAAAAAAGGAAAAGAACAGATCAACGAATGAGTGATATAGAGGTAAAGCAATCATGACAGAGGCAGCACACAGCAGAGAGAGAGGGAAACAACAGTAAAACATTTTCCAAGAATCCATAAAGCTTTGATTGTTCTCACCAGCTGGAGTCTCAAGCTGGCTTCTTCTGGCAGTTTTCCTGTAACAGTGGTGAAGGAAGAAGACCACCACCCAGGTCTTTTTGCCCTAAAAATTGTGTCTGTGTATACTGAGGAAAGACAGATGGTAGACTGAGATGCCTCAGTTGTAGGTGAGGGTATATAGACCTACAAATCATATAAAGTTTGAATCAGTTTACTCTGCAAAGTTGTGTATAGAAGACAGCAAAGTTAAAAATAAATAAAACCCTACTTCATACATCAAAGCATGGTGGCAACATTATGGCTTTTAAATAAAAAAGCCCCAAAGCATTGGATATTAATCCATTGACTAAAATTTCTGTGTTGGAAAGTAGGTAACAGACCTTTGAGGAGGTTAATAGCCTGTCACAGAGGATGGGAGAACAGGCAGCCTGGAAGCCTTTCGAGCTCTGTGAGCTCCTTTGCCTCGGGATACCCACAATTTTGAGCCCAGGGTATCCTGTTAAGCCAAAGAAATAACTTGACTGTTATTAGAGAAGAGGACCAAAAAGGAGCCCAGCTGGCAGCACATCACATTTCTGATTCTTCATCCATTTAAATTTTTTTTTTTTGCTTCCTGCTTCTTTTCTGTTCTCCTCATTTTTTACGTGCCTCTTAAGGAACATGTTTAGCCTTACTGTCCAAGATAAAATCTTATTCCAACAGAGCTGTGAACCCATGAAAAGAAATGATAAAAAAAAACCCACCAAAAAATCGTTGCTTCACTGGGATTAGTATATATTATGCAATAGCTGAACTGACTGTGCTATGTCTTTGCTTTTCTTCAGCCTTTCACTGCAGGTAAAAGCTAAATCTTTGAAAATCTGAAATACTGTCTTTGGAAATATTTGAAATCTCTGGTATCAGACCAGGAAGGCTGTACAGTCATGGTGCTCTCCAAGGCTAGTAAGTCTTCTTTAGGCAGGTTACATTATGCAATGCTGACGTGGACAAAATGTCATCAGCTCAAAGAAAAGATCCCTTTGCTACCTGCACTTTCCTTTTCTTTGCCTCTCTTCCAAGTGTTTTATCCCTTCTCCTCGTCAAAACCAAACACCAAAACCCTGAGTATTAAGAGTCACTCCACACTCCCAAAATAAATCTTTCACCATCTCCATCACTAACTAAAAACTATTGCACATCCATTACTAAGCAGAAAAAATCCCGTAAGGTGGTAAGAAAAAAGGAGGTATTGTTCAAGTGAAAGCTCAGCTCGTAGTTCTTCCTTTGACTCCTGACTTGACTTTGACTCCTGCATCTTCCTCAAAAGATTCCAGGAATTTGTAGTGGTGGTTGTTGACAATATGAGGAAGCAGCTCTCTCCAGCCTGACTGGAGAGCATCAAGCCCAATCCGTGCACAAGTCTGCTGTCAAGCAGCCATCTGGATGGCACTCCCACCCTGACACCTGAGAAACACCCCAAAATCCAGACTCTTTGCATCATATCTCAATGTCTGGCAAGTCTGCCCACAAGAGAGGGAAGCCTGCAATGTTTCAGGCATTCACAACCATCCTTTTGTTGGATTGGGGCCCAGTGCCAGGATTTGTGCTATCTTCTGCTGGCATGGACCAACGTTTGAATCCAGCCCTTGATATTTAATTAAGAGCAGTATTTGGAGCATCTGTTTGCAAAAGCAGTCAGAGTGTATTCAGATAACGAGCACTTTGCAGCATGTTGTGAGGCCATGCATTTTATTATTTAGAGCTTTCTTGGAACTAAATTCTCTGCAAATACACACAGGATGAATTAGAAATAGAGTCTAAATGTTCTTTCTTCTTCTGACCCCCAACACAGTAATGACTGTATGGAAACGGACACTGCAGAATCACACAGAGAAAATGTCTTGTGCGCCCTCTGATAAACCTAAAATTAGAGCACTAGTTTATCTAAAGAATTGGCTCAGGAAGTCAAATCACTTAAGCTTAACAGAAAAGCGTAGAAGGAAGGATGCCAGAGCAGTAAGGAACAAAAAGCATAGCTGGAATTATCTTTCCTTATTCATTATCAGAGCTTTGATTTGGTGGGTTTTTTTCTGAGAAGTGAATGATTCTTCTTCAAACTACAAGAACATAATTACTGATCTACCCAGTGAATATAATGTTTTACACCATGGAAGTCCTACAGAAATTAAATGAGAGTTATTTCAAAGTACAGGGCATTAAACTCCCACACTGGAGAATAATAGAAATGGTCTCATCTAGATTTTGTTTCTGATTATAGCTTTTGCTGAGCAACAGAACCTGATGGACTTGTCATTAACCCAAGAATCAGAAAATGCTGGTTAGCAGCTGAATAAACCCTGCTTACTCCCTTAAATAGCTATTAGTGAATGCACTTTGACATCTAACTTTGATTCTTACAGTCATTCTTTGGGAAATTGTGATGGGGACCTTTTTCTTGTGCTACAATGCGTAACAGAAATGAGGAGCTGGTGAATAAGGTAAAAAAAATCTGAGAGATGAGATGTAAAGACATTAAATGCTTTCAGACAGGACTTTCAAGAGGAGGGTGTGATGATAAAGAAGAGATGCAGTAACATTTTTGTTAATGATAAAGGACAACCCATGATGAGAGTTTAATGGACTCCATAATGCATTTTATCAGATGTTTTTATGTTCCAAGCTGGTCTCTTCCACAAGGCTGGCAGCTCTTTCAGCATGCTGAGGGAAATCCAATCTGCAAAGACTAACCATTTACAGAAAAGAGTGTTGATGAGGTGCAGAAACAAAAAAATGCAGAAAGACAGGATATAATGACTCCAGCTGCCTGGGTAGGTAGGAGGAAGGAGAGGCAGCCATTATCAAAATAGGGTTCATAACAAGGGACAGAATGGAAGTAAAGGGCCAGACCTCTAGGGAAGGACAACCCAGGAAGGTATCTGCAGGCACGAGAGTATGGGGCTGGCAAGTTTTTGGGAACATTGAGAAGGGCTCTTTGTGCACTGATGTCAGAGCACCACCTGAGTGCCTGTTCCCTACAAGGATTGCAGGCAGTGACAGCAAGGGACTGCTCAGACGGTTGCACTGCATCCTCAGCTGCCTCCAGGAGCAGGGGGAAGGCTGATAAACTGTGGTAGTAGCCTTTCTTTCTGTCAATAAATTACAGGCTGGGATGTGGCATTTAAAGTGCTCCGTAGGAAGGAAGATGAGAGATCTTTATTTTCAATTATATGGAAATGCACACAGCAGTTTTCTTACTTAAACTGGCATGCATTCATGGAGGTGGAGGCATAGGAAACTGAACTCCCATTAAGAGTGGCAGAGTACTTCTCTTCAAGGAAAACATATGAAGATGAGAATTCAGATAAATTTTATAATAGCTTGTTCTTGGAGTTCAGGGATCAGCAACACATTGAGCAGCTCTTCCTAGGCCTAGATTTCATCTGAGCTTCTTATTTCCTGTGTCTAAGGGACCAAAGAAAGCACCAGGTCAGTATGTTCATTTGTAGGCATTCCCTTTTGCATGCCACTGGTCTGTATTCATGGTTTAATGCCGGGGAAACACTCCCTTGCACACAAGGAGCCCTTTCCTACAATTACATAGATATCTGGGACTATAACTTCACACTCCTTTCTCCTCTACATGGCTTGAAAGCTGTATTTACTGTCAAGGTTAAACTGCTTCTTCTTCAAGCAAATCATCATCTGTGCTAAAAATTAGCTTCATTATGATGCAATGTCACTATTAGACCTTTTTATTAGTATTAAAGTTATTTGCTTCTTACCATTTGTATTTTACTTACATGGACAATTAAACTATATACGGTACTTAATTTATTTCTAATCGGTTTAATTTCATGATGTGACAAGCATAACAGCATGTTATTTAAGAGTACACATTATGAAATAATGGAAGAAAGTTCATACACTATTTAAAGATTTGTAAAAAATACCTCTCTTAATGTAATAATCCTTTTCTTCTTTTTTTTTTTTTTTTTTTGCATAAGCAGGCCTCTCAGTGACCCTGTAGGCTACAGAAATGAAACTACTGCTGGGCATCTAGCCTCTAACCTTTGAAACATTGAAATAAAACAGATGGTTCCTAGTAACAGGGCTCTTGATAACTCCCAAATTTGTTGAGCTAGACCACACCACTGTTTTATAACTAAGGAACAAACGATAATAAAATGATGGATGCAGTGCTCCACTCCTCAGAAGACTTCTATTCCCACATGTTCATGTGTCCCACGAATAACGTGGTTTTGATAGGGGAATTACTGTTGCCGGACAATGTCGCGGTGGANAGAGGTGTGGCCAGGGTACAGGGGCCAATAGGGAAACACTGGGGGAGTGGAGCGGGAACAAAGGCTCAGGAGGGAGTGCGGAAGGGAGAACTTTCTGGGGCAGGAACATATTAGGAAGAAAGGGGCAGGGGAGCCAACAGTCCCACTGGGGGAACAGAACCAGGGTGCATGAGCATAATGAAGCAAAGACCCTTAGAAGAAGCCATTTCATTCTAGCTTTCTATGGGGGTGTCACAGGCTACCACAGGACAATATAAATACAGAAAAGCTTTCCAATATGATGAATCTCAGACTCACAGCAACGAGGGCTGGAAAGGAGTCTGAGAGCTCATCTAGTTCATCCTTTTGCCTTGTGGCAGAGCCAGCCAGACTTTTCCAACATCCAGCAGATGTTATTAAGGCCACTTTCTGGTGATAAATGCACAGACCCTCCCGGCCTCCTAGTCCTGTCTCCAACCAGCCTTTACAGTTAAACTTTTTTCTACTAACTGGAACCCAAGTCTTCCTCGTTGCATTTGAAGCCCTTTAGGTCTCGTCCTCTCCACAGGGAATATTCTGATAAATAGTACTTCATTCCACTTCTCCAACCACTTAGGCATTTCAAGAGGCATCACATTCCCCCTCTAATTCTTCTCCTTGCTGGACAAGGTAATTCCAATTCTTTTAACCTGTGCTTATGAACCACAGTGTCTGATAACAGAGGGTTATGTGTTGCTCTCATCCACCAGATCCATCCTCTCCTCAGCCTGTTCTCCCACCACTCAAGAGTAAGTTTGGCTTCTCTATTAAATTTGTGAGATATTTTAATTAGAAATGGTGCATGTTAATCAGTTGATTGCAATTCTTCTGATATGTAAACAATGTAAATGATGAAATAGAAATGATTATATGCAAAACACCTCTTTTTTGGTTCACTTTGTAGTGGAACCTACCCCATGCTGTCCAGTTTTTACTATTTGCACAGAAAGAATATGCTGTTACTTCAATACTTGAATTCCTGGGGCTTCTGATGACTGTACATTTTTATTTTCTCTCCTTTTTTCAGGGCAGATAGTGCCATCATCCTCCAAGGGTAATATCCCAGTGAAGATCTGCTGAAACAGATCTGAAGATTCAAAACCTATTCAAATTTATAATTCTTCTAATGTAAAAAAAAATTTCATCTCATTCACAAAAACTTAGATGAGAAATAAGATATTTAAGGTAAACTAGCCTGTAATATACTCGCTTAAAAGAGGTTTCCCATGTGTATTGTGACAGAATCAATCATAGAATCCCTTAGGTTGGTTTTTCTATATTGCATCTTACTGCAAGCATTTAGTGTAAGAGAAAAGCAGTCAGGTTTTTCAGTAGATGTCTAAAAATAAAATGCATTTGGGTTCTTATGTTAAAAGATTCTGAATCTCTATGCAACTTCTTAGAAATATTAAAGAATCTGGACCCTAGTGGGATATTTCCAAGTGCTGAGCTGCCTGATTTCATGAGAATCAAGAGGAGCTTGGTAGCTAAATACTTAGGCATTTTGGAAAGCCTCCTTAGCACCTGTCAGTGGTCAGGGCAGATGTCCAATGCCATTCTTTGAGCAATTAGACTGTTTTGGTTCAGCTCAGTGAGATGAAAGGGCAAAGCACCAAAAGACTTTTCTTAATAATTTCTTACGCCTCAAAGGAGCATTTGGCCCAGTACTGTTGTTTGTTTTTTTTTCCCAGAACTCAGCAATACACTATACCTTACTTGGCAGATTCCAGAGAATTACTAAAAAATTCATGACCCAGAAACATAAAAATGTAAACAGTAATGCTGGATGCTGCACTATGCATGAAAATAACTGATGCCAATTCTAAATGTACACGGCTAATCAACATAACTAGATTTGTAGACACTAAAATGACATCTTTGTCTTTCTTCCAACATGGGAAAATGAAACTATATGAGGCAAAAACATCTCACAGAAAACAAACTCAGTGTTGAAATCGGTCAGTAGTGCTTTCAACAGTCGCTTGCTTAATTGTTTCTTGCTTTCCTTGTGCTGCTGCCAAGAACAAAGGTCATATTTAATGACTGCCTAAATCATTTGCAATATTTTTTAGACTTGCCCTAGAGGTGGCTGATGTAGATCCTTTTGTACTTGGTAGGAAAGTCTCATATGGATTACCCTGTTAAAGAAACATTATCCTTCTAAACTGATTCAAATCCCTTCACATCCTCCAAAATACACACTTTTCTTTTTCTTTTCTGTTTCATGTCCAATGCTGTAGTGACAGCTCAAACAAGGCAACACTGTTTGTTTCAAGATTATAGAGCACTCAGGACATCCACATCATCTTTGAAGTAAATTTTTGAAGCCATAATCCTCTGCCGAACAAAAAAGAACATGTGTCATCCTAGCATCATTGTACTGACATGACCTTAGCCAGCAGTCAGAGACAATAGCAAAAATGGAGGACCTAAGTCTTCTCTTCTTGTCCCACAAATAGAAAATGTCATGGCTCCATCACTTAGAAGTAGTCACTTCCATCACTCCATCACTTACCATCTCTGGTCTAGAAAGTGAAATCCAATACAATCTCTTTTTTTTTTTTTTTTTTAATGACAGGACGCTCCTGGTATTTACACACCCTTCTCTTCTTGCTTTATTATGGGCCAGTAGTTGGGCAGTAAACAAAAGGAAAGTATGTTGTAACAGAGCACTTCATGGTGAGGTGGAAACAGAAGAACGAATAGAAGAAAATGGAATATTAATTTCATAATATCAAGGACAGTCTGAGACAGACTGTTAGGTTCTCCCGTCAGGCCCAAAACTGGGGCACATGTACCATGTTGAGGAGGGTTGGCAGTGGACAACACTGAGGCTCAAGATAATGAATTGCATTCCATCTGAGGGACCTAGGTGCTGTTCCAAAAGGGCCCTGTACTTCCTGTTTTTTCAAAAATACCTCAGTGGGACAGAGGGTGATCACAGAGGTGATGCCTACACCAGCATTACATTGATACCAAATCAGTTCAGAGTTTCCTTCTGTTCTCTTCTCCCATCAATAAAGGTGTTCCTGCCCCAGAGAATAAATGGGAGTCCCACATTTTTTAATGTTTCTTTGAAAACTGACCCTTGAAAACACAGATTAACTACTTCAATCTGTCTTGCTGATTAAAATATAGTGCTTAATGTTTAGTGCATGATGGTTACTTTTCAACACTGCTGGAGTCTGCCCTTGCTGTCACTTAAGTCCATAGAATCACAGCACCATAGAATCACAGAATCATAGAAAATGCTGTGTTGGAAGAGACCCATCAGGATCATCAAGTCCAGCTCCTGGCCCTGCACAGGACACCCCAAGAATCCCACAGACAGTGTGCCTGAGAGGGTTGTCCAAATGCTTCTTGAACTCTGTCAGGCTGGTGCTATAACCACTTCCCTGGGGAGCTGTTCCAGTGTCCAGCCACCCTCTGGGTGAAGAACCTTTTCCTGATATCCAACCTAAACCTCCCCTGGCTCAGCTTCATGCCGTTTCCTTGAGTCCTCTCACTGGTCACGAGAGTGAAGAGATCAGTGCCTGCCCCTCCTCTTCCCCTTGTGAGGATGTTGAAGACCACATTGAGGTCTCTCCTCAGTCTCCTCCAGGCTGAACAAACCAGGTTGACCTCATAAGGACTCCCCACTCAGTGATCCTGATGGGTCCCTTCCAAACCTGCATATTCCATGATTGTATGATTCACCATCCTCATGGCCCTCCTTTGGACACCCTCTAATAGTTTAATGTCTTTTTTATACTGTGGCACCCAAAACTGCCCCCAGCACTCGAGGAGAGGCCACCCCAGTGCAAAGCACTCCCTTGCCCGGCTGGCGATGCTGTGCCTGATGCCCTCCAGGACACGCTTGGCCCTCTGGCTGCCAGGGCACTGCTGACTCATATTTACCTTGCCATCAACCAGGACCCCCAGGTCCCTTTCCACAGTGCTTCTCTCCGGCCTCTTGTTCCCTAGTCTATACACACAACCAGAATTGCCCTGTCCCAGGTGCCAAATCCAGCACTTTCCCTTGCTGAACTTAATGTGATTGGTGATTTCCCACCTCTCTAATTTGTCAAGGTCCCTCTGCAGGGCCGCTCTGCCTTCGAGGGGTTCAAGAGCTTCTCCCAATTTAGTGTCATTGGCAAACTTAGTATTCCTCCGAGTCCTGTGTCCAAGTGATTAATGAAGATGTTGAAGAGAACTGGGTGGAGGATGGAGCCCTGGGGAACAACCCTAGTGACAGGACACCAGCCTAATGTCACCCCATTCCCTGTAACTCTTTGTGCCAACCCATGAGCCAGTTGCTCACCCGTTGCATAACACTGTTATCCAGCTGTGTGCTGGACATTTTGTCCAGAAGGATACTGTGAGAGACAGTTTCAAAAGCTTTGCTGAAGTCCAAAAATATTACATCTACTGGTTCATGAGGTAATTCAAGTGGAAAGGGACCTCTGGAAGGCTCCTGTCCAACCTCCTCACAAGGCAGGGTCCACTGTGAGTGTAGACCAGAGTCCTCAGGGCTTTGAACAGTCTGATTTTTTAAAGCCTCCAAGGACACAGACTGTACAACCTCTCTGGGCAACGCTTTCCCATGCTCAATTTGCCTCATGTTGTTTATATCCAGTCAGAGCATCTCCTCTTCCAAGCTACACCTGTTTTCTCACACGCCCTTGCCATGCACCACCATGAAAATGCTGGTTCTGTTTCCTCAAAAACCTCTTTATAGGCACTGGAATTAAATGATGTGCAAAAGCAGAAGTAAATCCTAAACAGACTACAATTTGTCCAAAGTAGGATCAGACCTTCGTATCGGTGTCTTTCCCATTTCCTCTCCTTCTCGATCCTGACTGAGCGTTAGCTCCCTATCCCTCCCCAGCACGCTGACCCAGCAAGGTGTGACAAACACGGGTTCAGATGCAGAGGACCACTGACTTAGGACAAACTTTCACATGCATAAGCAGTCTCTCAGAAACATGAGTGGCTACAATGTCACATCTTCATACACATCTTCGGCATCATTCTTGGCTTGGAGCTAGGATTAACCATCCATTATCTCTCAGTCACAAAAGCTGGAAACTAAGCTTGAATTTATGTTTTAAATGCAAACTGATTATTCTGAAATCATTCCTTGGCCCGGGAGTATGTGCTGGTAACACATTAACCAATGTGAGAACTGGTAACACTGCATCTCTACCTAGGCATGTGCTTTCAGACCTTGCCAGACAGAGGGAGGAGAGAACAGCTAAGCCTCGCATATGCTCCCTGTTTCCCTCAACAAGACCATAAACCAGCGAATTGTTACACTAACCTTAACTTGCACATCGAGACATTCCATTGAAATGATACGCTGTAAGCTTGTGATTAGCTATCAACAGATTGTCACTTAAATGTCATCCTTAACGAGTTATTTAAGATGAAATAAATTTAGCAGAGCACCAAGCCACACTGGGGGAAGTTTAGCCTGTAGAAATTTGCTGTCCTATTAGGTCTGAGCCACACTCATTTTTAGTAGCGTGTAATGACATGGGTAAAACTTACCCACATTTTGTATGATGGAGACGCAGCAAATGTTAATAATGATTTAATTAGTCATTTGTACTGACAGTAAAAATATCCACAATTACTCCTACTAAGCCCAAACTGGAATACTTCCTTTCATTCCCAAGGGAACAGGCGCACTACCAGATCATGGGAATTAGGAAGAAAGTGCTTTCCTGAGTGCATTCCACTTTTGTTCATTATTAATGCATTTTTTATCCTCAAAAAGCATGACAAGAGATCCAAGTGCAGGAGGAAGGCATGGGGGAGAGAGAGAGACTGTCAGTGTATGCATTTGCACTTACTAGCACTAGCCTGGCACTTCCTAACGCACATCCATAAATTCTGCTGGTAATAAATAGCATGAATCCTCAATCCAGAATTTGAAGTTTTACTTATAGGGGGCTCTTCTGAAGTTTGTTGTACTGTTTTAAGCAACGTCTAGTCTGCCAAGGAATGGCTTGCTTATTTCACATCTTTTTTCTTGGATACTGCCTTACCAAATTCCAGGTCCTTCTCACCCACGGCAGAACACATGTTCCTATTTCAAGGGGCATTATTATTTCAGAAAAAAACCAAAATTGTGGTAACACCTGGTGGCAGCAGTGAGTAGCAAGGAAGGAATGATGAAATCGATACTCAAGCATCAAGGAGCATAAGGTATGGGCAAATTCCATACAACTGTCGGGTTTTTCACGTGCCCATCTGTATATTTCATTATATGTATCTTTATGTGTATCTTTGCAAGTCCAGGTGTGATTTTGAGGTTTTTCTGAGGGCATTTTATCCCACTGCGCGTGTATCTGAATGCTTCTAATGAGCAGTTCAGACTGTAGAGAGGAACCAGATGATCCTCAGAAACACAGGAGCAATGTAACATGTCTTAGCTATTGCTGCTTAGCCTGCTCCTCAAGCCTAGCTTGCAGCAACTGCTCTTATAATATCTAATGCCAGCTCAGGGCTGAGGATGGGATGCTGAAGGCAACAGTGAAATGCAGAGAGAAGGCTGTGCCTTGCTATTCTGGGGTGTCATGTCCTTGCTCCTCTTCTTCTAGAGTACTGAGAAGAAGGCAAATCTAATTAAGTTAAAATAGAGCTGTATGTAAGAAATAAATAATAATATAGAACCAGTTAAGCAAATAATAACTGTTTATTATTTTAATAATTTTCCTTGGAGGAAAATAAATATTAGTTATCTGAACATTGGCAGCACTATGTGGCAATGTCAGGAGACTTAATTTTGGAAACTACTTTGTGTTTGGGACATCTGAACAGCCTAAAGATCAAGTATCAGAGAACATCTCTGGGCTCTGACTCAAGAAAAGGCACAGTAAGTGTCAGGAAACATGACAAGATTAGTATTTTTACCTCATTTTGGGACCTGTGAAGCTATGTTTTCAAAGGACAGGCTGCAGATGGCAAGGGTTTAGGAACTGCTTCATGAATTCATCTGCAGCCTTTGGAGCAAGGGCAGAGCAGGTGGCTCCTGTGAGCTGAAGGACCTCCCCACCACAGGCTGCCTTTGCTCTTCAACCACTGCCCTGGGAAGTCAGGGAGGAACATTAGCATGGATTTGCAGGCACCCCAAGGAATGAAGTCTATCCCCAGAAAAGCTGCCAGCCATTAACTACAACAGTAATTCCAAGCATCCCTCACCTATCGTGGAATTAGTGTCATTAGTGAGATGTCCCTTTGAAGGCAGATGAGAGAATGAGAAAACCTGACAGCATATTATTGTTTTATAAACTAAGCAAAAGGTTAACATTTGGAGGTTTTCAGTGCTTTTACAACAATATTATGGACTGCAGTTGTCATGGTCCACAATGTGATGACAGAATTGAAGGCAGATACACTTGCAGCAACAGCGATTTTGAAGCTGTTTTCCTGAGACTGTAGTATTTGTAGTAAGTGTGCATGAAGTGCTGTTGAAACACAGCAGTCCTGGAACCATAATGGTGGTGATAGGATTTAATGTGGAAAAAAAATTTAGTAAGGCAGGACTTTCCACTGATGCAAGAAGTAATGGCCCAATAATGTAGACTGGTCAGCCTTGCATTGCCATTTTCTTTATCCTGACTAATCATGTGTGAAAGCTATTACTCCTGATGAATCCATATTCCTGTCTGTGTCTTCTCATGATCTGTATTAACTACTCCCACCACACCCTAAAAGTGTCCTCAGCGGGATTTTACAGTAGCCTTAATACTGTTGTTGACATGGGCTGATTGGTCCTTGGCCTGTGCTGTGCTGCAGAGATGATTACAGCATTGCCAGGCTGTAAGGACAAGGGGAGACTTTGAACCCCCCACTTGCTGCCTGGGAAGAAGAGTCATCCTTGCCACAGTAGGGCCGTGTGAGAGAATGCAAGAGAGGAAAAGAGAAACCACACGTGACTGATCCTGCCTGATACCTAAGAAATGCCTTGCCAAAGCATGAGTGAGTATTTCTGGGAGAGATCTTATCGGCCCGAAAAAGGAAATGGAGACAAGATGTTAAGGATGTGTCTTGGTTTTTCTCAGGGGCATCCTGAACTTTCATTAGCTGCTATGTTTCCCAGTGCCTGCTCCTCAGGATGGAGCACTGCCTTGGAGAGAAACAGGGAGCAAGAAAGGAGGGCAATGTAAATATTTGCATTAGCCTTGCATCTTCTGGAGATGTGAATATAGGACAAGTAGAAAAGTGAACAAAAAAAAAAAAATTCCCAGATTTTCTACAGTTACCTGTTGCTTTCTTTGTGTTCTTAGCAGGATTATGTTTGGGGAACGTGTGGCATCGCCTCCACCATGCAGCAGATTTCAGTATTCTATGTGGTTGTATGCTACAAAAATTTAGTTGCTGAGTGTGACAGTAGTTTTACAGTACTGTTAGAGGATGGCAAGAACCACAGGCCCATTGCAGTTTCATTAGCATAATTGGCATCCGCACTTATATGGATTCAGCATTACTGAAGCAGTTTCAAAGGGACTGATTATGTGCTGTATTCCTTGGAGCAGTATTTTAGCTGGAGATCCCACTGGGATGGAGCAGACATGAAAAAGAGCCCTAAATTTTATAGTGCTGTGTCAGTATTACTACAAGAAAAGTGTAGTAACTAAAATAAATTTATCACACATAGGCAATTACCAGCTTAATGGATTTACATTGTTCTTTTAGATTTATCTTGATCAGTTCTCTGTTATAGCTCCCCTTGATCATCTAATAGGTTTGCTCTTTCCCTAGAAACTGAACTTCAGTGTTTTCTGTTCCATTTGCATGCAAAATATAGTCACTCACTTTGTGATCTAGAAAATAAGGTGTAGCAGCACTCTAACAGCATTAAACTATGTGTTTCTGCTAGCAGCAGATTGCTCAGAGTTTTTTCTTTTCCTTTTTGAAGCAGATGCCGAAATGCAACTGCACAGCCAGCAGGGCAAAACCAGCAAGCAGGGTACAACACCATGCACTTGCTTGTCCCTGAGTCTGAGGAAATAGACTAGAACAGCCAAAAAATTTCTGACAACGGCAACACTTGCTGAGAGCTCCAACCTGTACTTGGATATTGCTCAAGTTTCAAGGATGTCCCAGCTACCTTACAGCTCTTACTCCAGCCAGTCTTGCACTGCAACATAAAATTGTCAGGATTCCACACTTCTTTCTTTTTCTCTTTTTTTTACCCTGGATGTGCCAGAAAGTGGGTGTACTCCTCCAGAATAATTTTCCACTGGAAGTCTAGTGCAAAGATGCTGAAGAGGATTGACAAATCTGACTTACTTTTTTTTTTGGAAGCCATTTCAGTTGTTAGATAAATGTAACAATTTTTTTTTAACCTATATATATTTATATTTATACTTCTATATGGGCTATGCAGATTTAACATCATAAAAAAAGTGTGTGTATTATGCAATAAGGAATAGTGAAATTATGGAAAATTTTGTTTTTGCTCATGTTACAGTATGTGTACCTGCAGCTGTGCACAACCTGTGAGACCCGATGGCTGCCACCTCCCCTGCCCAGGTGGGGACAATGACAACCTCCTGGCAGTTTACAGGGACAGAAGCTAATCCAGTGCTGACTCATGCTTCCGCAGGCAGAAAGGAGCCCCGATTCCCATTCTGGAGGGCAGCTGCGACATCTTTCTGGAGAAAGGTCTCGGACACAAGGTCCCTGCCACTCAATGACTCAAGAATTTCAGGGATCTGTCCTGAAGTCTCAGGGCTTAGTGGCTAAAGGATTCTAGATTTGTCATGTGCTACAAATGAAGAAAGATATGATAGCAATGGAGAGCCAGTAGTTTTTTAGATAGTCCTGCGTCTCTTGCCATCCCAAATTCATTTATCCCTTCCCATACCTTGACCATGCAATTAAATGATTTGAATATTGTGTTTTCAAAGTAATGGGTTTGTTTTTTTTCTTAGCCCAAAGGGGATTAGAACACTGAGTGTCAATATTAAATATAATCACAGAAAAAACCAGAGGTTCCCTTAAACTGTCTTTGGGACATGGAGGAGAAAATTGTTTTCTCTGTTTTCTTCGTTAGACCGCTGTGGGAGACAGCAAAGAAAGCATCACATATTTCTTTTGATATATCATAGAGAGTAAGCTGTGGGGTGCTGTAAAACACTGTTAAATGCAAATATATTTTGGGAAGGATGATTAGACTTAATAAGGGTATTTAAAAGCAGCACTAAATCTGTCAGTGTGAATACAAATAGAATAGTTCTGTTATTTTTAAATTAAACTGATATAAGTATTTACATTTCTTTTTATTTTTTTTTTCCTTTTGGAAGAAAGGAAAGAAAATCTGGGTTTAGATTACAAAAAGGACAGTGAGTATTTCCCTGTTTGCTCTCCAGGGTTTTCTTAAGCCTGATATTTTGAATCAATGAGTTGAACAGCAACAGGATAGCTGTGGATCACAGATGAGGAACCAGATACATATGGAATTGATGAGGTGATTAATATCACTTTCCTGTACATAAGTGTCTGTTTTGATGGGAACAGTCACCACCTATCCCACAGCTTCTTTACATGGTTTTAGTAGGAAAAAAATTACAGTTTCTATCTATGATAGTAATTAAAAATCACATTTAACAAGGAACAAAGGGCTCTAGGTCAAGCTGTGAATGCCCAGAGGCATCCCAGCCTCACTAACAGGATGTGCTTTCACATGTGCATTTGCCAGCAGCCAGTGGAAGCAGTCCCCGACTCCCACCCCTCTCTCCCAGCCCCGTGCCATCCTTGACCATGCCTGGTAGGATTATTTCTGTGACTGTGCAATGAGCTGTATCAGCGGACAAGTCTTAGTTAAAGACCATTCAGGAAAAACAAAAAAGAAAAAAATAGAAAGAAAAACATTATTTTTCAGCCTGGCTGCCCAGGTAGCAGAAGCAGGTTCTTGGCAGTGCATCCAGGGATGCTCACATCTCCAGCTGCTTGCACAAGCTCCTGTGAGACCACAGCCTCACTGAAAAACTCCTCTGTTGAGGAATAGGAAAGAGTGAGGGGCATGCTGTTAGCTCGCTTCATCCACCCTGGTGTTTCTTGACATGGAAGAGCACTAAGCTGGTTCAGGGGAGCTGGAAAAGGGACTGTGTGATGATGGAAATGAGGGTAGTGCCAACCCCAAGTGTTCAGAAATCCTGAGTTGGGCTGGCAGAAGTCCTGAGGTCTTTAAAAATAAGAAAGGTAGTATTTCTTTTAATTCTTGCTGCAGTCTTAACCTTTAGGGTACATGAGATACTGAATGCACATCTTCCTCGACTTTTCAGAGGGACTAGATTGATACAATCATAAGCCAAGATTTACATACTGCTCAGAAAATATCCCCAGCCTTTTCTTGGTGGCTCTTTATCTACCTAGCACATCTGACAGTTGTGTATCAGAAAACCGAATCTGACCCTGATAACTTAATCAAAACTTACCAGGCTGTTGTGGTTGGGCACGTGCTGCCTGGGGCTGGCCATGATTCCTCGCTGCCAGCTCCGGGTGAGCAGTGAGGTCCCTGAGCTGCAGGCACCTGCTGGCAACCAGTGCTGGCAGGTGAGCTCCTGGGCCACTGACCTGCTGGTGTGCCACACATCATTTTGGGTCCTGCTCTGGAGCCTGCCAAGTAAGTTGTCATCGGGAAATACTTTTCCCCTGCACTCTGCTGATTTAATTTGGAAAATCCTCTGAAGATCAAAGCCTCCCATGAACCAGTAAAAGTTTCAGATTATGTATATCTCCTCTTGGGTTTATGGTTGATCAGAGAATGCCCATATGCATTATTTATCATGCAGTTGAAGTGTTTTGACAGAATTGCAAAATCGGCTATCAGGAGATGGCTCCAGCTGAGCACTGCTGATGGTCCAAGAGAAATCACAAGAATTATTACAATGGGTGAAAATCTGCAGCTCAGCACATGCAGACTTGCCCATACATACACACAGATCTATATCTTACATTGAGATATGCAGTTTTTTACTACAATAATTTAAGTGCCAACTTTCTTCTTCCCTCCCCTCCAGGGTGTCCTCACACTGCTTGGCCTCATGCGGGCCTGTCCAAAAGCCTGCTAGAAGAAAACAAACACTGATTTCAGGTGGATGAATATGTTATTCCCAGCCAAAATCACTTTGCCTTGCACAGTACTTCTGTTCTGCATTGTGAGTCATTATGTGTACCTGTGAACAATGGGCTAAGCAGTCACAGCCTGTTTTATGCAGGATCTGACCACATCAGTGCAGAGGGAATCGCTGGGTTCCCATGGTGGGAGGGGCAGTGGTGCAGTGTCCTCAGCCCCAAAGATGTAAATGTCTATACCAGATGTGAGGTGAACGAGTTTGTGATGGATTTTTCCATGGGGGAGAAGCAAAGGTATCAGACTCTAAAGGGACTTCAAGGCTACATTTTATTTGTATTTGTTTGGCACAAGGAGAAGCACAATTCTAGCCAGTCTCCACAAGTGAAACTATTAATAATCTGTAACACCAGATACGATCATGCAGTAGAACTGATCCATTGCTCTCACCAGATGCAGCGCAAGGCTGGCACTGGCGGTTCTGGGTGGCTGGGGAAGGTACAATGCAGGCTGCAGTGACCTGTCTTCCTTTTCTCCCCAAAAAGCTGCCAGAGATCTGTGGATTCAGGGTTCTTTTTGTCCTGTGATGCTCTGATGGACATATTTTCTGGAAGCGTCAAAAGCATAGCCAGATTCATTCACCTTGACTTCACTGGTTGCCCCCAACAAAAATGTCTCAGACACCTGAAATCCAGCCGGGTGATCAGCAGCTCTGACCTTTGGCTGGGCAGTGCTGCAGCCACGACCTCTTCCATACAAACCCCCAGCAGGAGGGACCCTCAGAAGCCTCCTCTGCCCCCATTCAGGCACTCCTGCCACTTTGCCACGGGTGTCGGCAGTCGTGCAGCCCTGCCCGTGGCACGGAGTCCACTGAAAACTGATCCAGCCGTGGCCTCAGCCCATCATCACCCCTGCGAGTGCCAGACACAGGTCAGGTTACCTGGGGCTGACACAGCCACCGCTGCTGCCTCGTCTCTGCATCTTGCACCAATGCCTTGGGCTTGCAGGGCACCATCTCTGGGACAGAAACTGCATTTTTTTCTACCAACACGGCCTCTTTGCAGCTGAAAGTGTGTTGATTTGATGCATATAGAAAGTTGTGAAGGAAATGAACAGCAGGAAATCTTAGGTGGAACAGTAATGTAATAGTAATAACACCAATAAAAAGAAAAGTTCCACATACAGCCAAATGCCTGCTCTAAATGACAGCAGTAAGGAAATACATGTATTATATGAGTACTACATATAGTTGTGTGTGGGTGGGTGTGTCTGAGCTATAGGGGAGGGAGGATGCTACTTACCCTCGGATCCATGGCATGTCTAACAGCGATTCTTGTCCATGATCTGTGTTTTGGAGGGTGTTCAACTTAAAACCAACTGTGATGGTAACACAATTCCACAGTATGACTGCAGGACATAATTCTCAGAAACATAATAAATAAATTTTGGGTTATTTTAAAGAATTGGAAAACCTGTAGCTTAGAAACAAAACTACACAGTGTGTGCAGCACTTTGGATACCTGCTCACGTTCCAGTTCACTTACTAATGGGCATGTGGGCAAATGCAAAGTCTTTCCCTAAATCAACACTGTGTTGCACAGACCAGTCGCCTGTACAGAACCATTGCCAAATATGTTACATGGAACTTTCGCAGTATTTCTGTTAAATTATGCTATTTCAGTGTATGTAAATTTAAATTTAGCAAATTCACCCCATGGCAATGTAGTACTCTACAGTACTTTAGGGAATATTTGGTGTTAATGTCTTCAGTAAAAGAGCTTTAATTACCTCCATCCCAGTGCTGGTTGATCTGGAGGTTATTCTCTCCACTTTTCCAAAGAAAGTATCATACTTTGCCATTTAGAAAATGAAAATACAGGTCATTCATCATGCCCTACAAGTTAAGAAACTCAGGCTGCGGCAGGTAAGGAAGGAGAGCAGTTCACCAGTACAGATTCTGAGCAGAAAGCACACCATATGCAGCTTGCTGGAGCTCAGGGCTCAATCTTTGCACCTACTAAAGAAAAAAAAACCACTGATTCCAGCACTGTAGTGGCAGACCCAACTATCAAAGAGCTGAAACACCTTTCTGATTTCATTTGTTGTGGCACATGTTCTAGGGGAGGGCAGGGGGAGCAAGTTATCAAACCCTAATTAATAATAAAGTTGTAGGTATTTTAATGCATTCTCTCTGGGCATGTCAACTGTCAGGTCCAAAGCAGCTCCAGGATCAGTACAAATGAAAAATCTCAGGCTAAAATATCCATGTATTAGGTTCTCTAACTGCTGCGACTGACAACAGTACTAACCTGTACCTGCACGACTCCATTTCTTTTTAATATTTCATACAAATGGAAATCCTTTAGCATGAGAATGAAGACAACATCATGAAAACAGGAATAAAGTTGTCTATTAAGATGCAAAGATAAATGCAAACTGTTTGCTTCATTTTCTCTTCTTTGAGTTACAAATTTCTTGCTGTCATGAAAAACCTTTTCATCTTTCCTGAAATTCATCACTGTGGCACTCGGTTGACAAATGTATTCATCACAGTATATTTCCCAGAGATTCCTGTCTTCTGCCTCAAGCACTTTATTCCTTTAGATGATAAAAGTATCTTTCTGAGAAGAGTTTACATACATATCTGTGTGGCTGTAGGCTCATGCAAACCATCAAAGTACTCAAAAAAAATCGTACTTCCAAGAAAAAAATCAGCTTTAAGGACGGATATTCTTTATGACAGAATCTTATTTCCACAATGGCTGTGCAGTGATCATCCTTCCACTGTGTTTGGACAGTAAAATGCTCTCTGCTGTAGCAATTAGGGAGCATGCACGTGTACTTTATGAACTTAAAAGTTTCGTTGGAGGTTCTTAATGTGTGGCAATGCAGCCGCATTACTACATTTGGATGTGTAATTACTAGGTGAGAATACGTGTCTATAGCTACTGCATTTTGGTTTATATAGTTGTCCTGAGGGGAATCAGAGCTGAGAAAGTTGACCATTACTGCAGCAACTGTGGTATTGGAAAAATAAGCTTTTCTTCATCTTCACTTTTCCTTATAGAACACACTGTTCCCTTTTAAATGGCACCTACTCCCAGAGTATGGGGTGTGAAAGGGGAACTTGTGAAAGCAGAACCCCGACTTGTCCTCCTTTATGAGCTCACATTGTGTTACATGTAGCTAATTTTCAGAGGTCTCATTTCCACTGGAATTTGGCTAGTTGAAAAAATGTCTTTTCCCTTGTTCCCCCACCCTGGTGACCACTTCAGTGCTTTATAGCCAAAAACATAAACAATACACTGGAATCACTTTCCCACGATTGAAACCAAACCACTCTGAAAGCCAAAACCAGAGGATATAGTCAACATGGGATCTTTATCTCTTCAGGAGAGGAAATTGATATATGCAGAAATCCTCTTCTCTAAGCAGGCAGCTGGTTGCAATATTAAAATTCTATCATCCACCATCAGAAGTAAGGGGTTTGGATGCCCACAAATTTCTCATTCAGAAGTCAGATCCTCTATTTTGCTTCTCACATGAAAATCAGCATTTCCATTTTAATACTTTCACTACTTCCACTTCATACTTTGCTAGAGCACTGGTGAAATGCATTCCAACAAAATATCCTGTGTAGCAGGTGAAACCTCCCAACAAGACTTTTATGGCATAAAGCTTTCAGCTAGCCAACATGACTGACCAAAACTCATTCTCTCCTAAGCTTCACTTTGGGTATTAGTCTTTGAAGAACTGGTCAAGCCAGAAAAAATAATTTGCAAAATCACATCCCACTGGAGTTTCCAGTTAGTCAATACTGTCCACTCTGATGTACAATGAGCCTGAAAAAAACCAAAACATTTTGAGGCATTTGTTTATTTATATGAACAAAGCAGAGTATTTTGTTAAATAAATAAAATATAATTAAAATATTTTATTTTGTTTATATAAAGAAAGAGGTAACAAAATATTCTAGTCTCTAAACACTGATTCAAGGAAAGTTGATGTCAGAATATATAAGGGTGCTGATATTCACTGTGTTTTAAGGAGTCATCTTGGGGTGTGCTAATACCAGAAAATATGTTAATGATGTTTTTCTTTCCATGTCTCAGGTAAGTTTAAAGATACAATTTAATTCTTTAATGGTTATTATATTCATTTTGGCTTTACAGCTACTCAGAACTAATAGTTTTTTAAGATCACATTCCCAAAAGCATACAATTTCTTTTCATTAATGCTTGGACAGTTTGGAGACATTAGAAAAAGAAATCATAAGAAGATTTTGGATAAAATTCTCCTCCATGTCAGCCCAGACCCCAGGGTCCCTTGTACCTTTCTTATGCCTCTTTGAGACTCTGTCTTGTTGAAGAAGATAAACTTAATTTATGGGGAAAAAAGTTGCACGTTACTCAAACTAGAAGAAATATGAACAAGATTTCTAATATGCAATTCAAGATAAAATTGCTACCCTTGTAAAAGCTGCCTCTGTATCCCCTTGCTTAAATATTTTTTACCAGTAATACTGTAAAATAAGGAAAAAGCTGCAGCATAAGGACACACCAAACATCTTGCAAACTTCCTGCAACATTTTTCCTATAAAAATGCGACTGATGTAATTTCTTGCCATTGCTGCCTCATTCTATATATCCTTAATTTTCTGTTTTCTCTCGCTTCTACTTGAATTTTCTTTAGAATACAGGACTGATAGGAACTTAGACCTGTCTTGCTGGCCCCTGTCCCTTGCTGATTGTACAAAGGACACTCCTATTTGCCCTGCCCTCCTCTGGATATTAAATTTGTTCTTTGAATAATGAGGGCACAGGACTTCTCTCTCCCCCTGTCTGCACCAGACAGGAGAAAAATTGGTCAAATGAGCCACCGTAGGCATAATGGTGCTTTAGAAGTGCCAATCGATGATGTTTGATTGATGATGACATTAGGATACTTACTATGTTTCCACTACAATCAGTAACTACGAACAGCCAACAATTCAAAATGTAATCTCTGGGACAGAACTACAAAACCTTGACTGTTTTAGATTTCGATGGATAAAATGTGTCACAGAATGTGTAAAAATCTTTATGATGATGCTCCCAGCATACCATTATAAAATGAGTGTGGCTTCCATCTAGCTCCCCAATAGTGCTGATTCAGGGCCATAAAGAGAAATGCATCCCTCTGTAGGAAACTGTAACATTTATATTGATTTCAGACACCTCATATTCTGGGCAAAAATAAAATTAGCCCTGCTTTAATTTAGGAGTACAGGGCAGTGTTTGGAGGAGAGCAGTGGCAATGAGGACTCCTGGATCTATTCCTAGCCACAGCAGTGACTCATGCCGTGACCTTGTGTAAGCCTGTTGACCTCTGTGCCTGTTTACCCACGTTGAAGAATGAAAAAAGAATGAATACCTACTTTGCTGGGGTTGAAGCCCTCAGTCAGAAAGAGCTAAGTATACAGGCATTCCTGGCAAAGTAAATAAATCATGAGGACGTTTCAGATGAGTTCAAAAAACATCTCCAGGATGAGGTTTCTACGGTCTCATCAATTCGATCCCATTATGTATTTCAGTGCAGCACATATGGTCCTATCTTTAAAACACTGGGTAGTGTTACACACTGTGGGATAAGTTACAGCATGAAGATTTAATATTAACATTAATGGGAGCTGTGCAGTCAAAGCCTATGGCTCTCTGCTGAAAGTGTGCCCTCAGGAGAGCTGGGCTGCTAATAATTTACAAATCGTCCAATTAAAAAGTGTTGTGGAAATTTCTAACTTCTGCAGATGTTTTTTCTGAACACTATCAGAAATGCTGTGGCTTTGGATATGTTTGTGTGTCAACACCCAGACTTGTGTGAAATATTCTGTGAATGTTCCTAAGGGACGCTTGGGCAGTTCCTTACCCTTTAACACAACATTTAGAAGTGCTCATTTCCTTGCAGCACTGTAACATTTGACTTCTGAGGTTTCATTTCTGTTCCATTTCTATCACTCTGCAGTCAAATACTGTATTTTGTGGGACACTAGCAGATCAGACAATACTGTTGGTGACATTCTCATTTTTTTGTTTCAGTTCTAATAACCATTTGGGCTGTTTTGCCCAGAATAAGAATAAGGCAGTAATTTATGTTGTGACTTGAGAGAAAACATTCACATGCAACTGATTGGTATCAGGGAAACAACACTCAGAAAATCCCCCAGTTGTGTGTTATCCACCTGCATGTGTGCAAGCCATCTCAACAACCTCTCATGCTTAAACTGAAACAAGCAGCTATCTCCAAGATCCGTATTTTTACTTCTGCACTTTACCACTTAAACTTTTCCACAGTATATTATCTTATAACCCAGAGGAAAAAAAAAACAAACCAAACAACCAGATCTGTGGTCAGAGATCTGTTGGTTGATGACACATTTAAGTGCATATGGTAGAGCCAACAGGCCTGTCCCAGCTATATCCTGAGTACTGGAGCAAGGAGCTGGGGAACCAACAACATAAAGACACACCTTCCCCCCCGAATCGGTACCTGGCTCCAAGCTGCACCAGGGGACCGTGAGACAGGTGAGACATTTTCATGTAGGATGAAATGTCTACATAAATTCCTCAAAATAGCAGGTGAGCTGAAAGTAGATGTTTTTCTGAGCAACTCCATACACTGGTAAGCTTCACAGGGGGAAGAAGAACTTTATCAGCTCCCAGACATTCTTTTCACTTTGAAAAGGAGCAGTCTAATTTGGGGACAGACAAAGGCAGTATTTCCTGATGTCATTTTCCCCTTCACTGACTGCATTGATAAAATAATCTCTCATTTCCACAACCATTGGTCTCTTTACCGCATTGTTATCATACCCTCAACTGTTTTGCATAGTGTCAAAATCTACCTGTTTCATATTTGCACACAATACACTTCTATTCACAAACAACAACAACAACAAAAAAAAAATAG
This sequence comes from Edolisoma coerulescens, assembly GCA_013397115.1. Classification (NCBI taxonomy): domain Eukaryota; kingdom Metazoa; phylum Chordata; class Aves; order Passeriformes; family Campephagidae; genus Edolisoma; species Edolisoma coerulescens. The sequence continues at coordinate 141,633 of VWZW01013750.1, read as the reverse complement.
GTACACAAATAACAAATTAGAGGGCTATTTGAAATGAATTGAAACATTTACTTATCATAATCAGCATTTCTGGACATATCCAGATGTCAAAAACATTCGTTTAGAAAGTGTGACAATGTTGAGTTTTTTTTCCTTTGCCTGGTAAAATAGGACTGCAATTCTTAACTGGTTAAAATAAAATAACACAAACAAACACACCCCATCAGATCACTGGTATTCAAAGCTAACTAAAGTATCCGCCTCAGCTAGCACCTATAGAAAACCCTTCTGTTCTCATGTTGCCAGTCTCCAACAGAACATGTCCGTGTGCCAGGCTCCTACTGGAATCAGTAACAAGCACATGAGCGAGGGCAAAACCACACAAACGAGTGTTCACACAGAATACTCTCGTTGCTTTATTAAACTTTCATTTTTCTTAGGTTAATACTAAATCCTAAGTAGATTTAACTGTGTGTGGAGCATTAAGAAGTCACAGTCTGTTTTGAAGCTATAAGAAAATCAAGAAACTTGAAACATCCACATCAGCATTGTCTGTAGCAGTACGCAACTCCAAAACGCCTCAGACTCCTCAGTCTGCTATTTTTTTTTTTGAGGGAAAATCAATACTCAGGAGAAAATAACTCTTCCCAATCATAGTTACCATGCTGGGCTGGCTGGCTGCAGCATTTTACGGAAGAGCAGCACAGCCTAATTTCAGTGTTAAGTACGCCGCGTCTCGTTCCTTTCACAAAAGGTTTTTCAAGTCCCAGCTGTCCTGCCTATCCTAAAATGTTACTTTGTGCTTGATGTAAAGCATACAATAAGCCTGTAAATCATGTGTCAAAATACAGTATCACAGCTTTGCAGGTGACAGCTCCGCTGGTCCTCTGCCAGGAGAGGTGAACACTGAATGCATTGCAAAACCACCTTTCTCTTTTGCGAATTAACTATCTTCTGTATTCTATTTGTACATGCCTGCTCCGTCTGGTATTTTGTCAGAGCGTCTCTCTGTGTGTTTATCTGGCCTGTTGACACTACCCAGCACGATGCCCCTCCAGCTCTCCTTCCTTCCTTCCTTCCCGGACCCTTCCCGTGGATCAGGAGCTCAGAGCTGCCTTTCGTGGCGGAGGAGCCCCGCCTCGGGCCAAGCCGCCTGTGCCGGTAACCCCCGTCCCGGGGCTTTTCGCTCCGAGTCGCCGAGACCATGCCTGAGGAAGCCAGGGCGACTCCGAAGGGCTCCCGGGCTCCCGGGCTCCCGGGCTTCCGGGCTTCCGGGCTCCCTCCCACCGCGCCCACGTGCCCATCCCACGTTATCTC
>VWZW01013750.1:13556-139147 GCA_013397115.1 Edolisoma coerulescens | reverse complement strand
AAAAAAAAAAAAAAAGCCCCGCAGAAAAAAAAAGCCTGTAGAAACTTGGGGGTGGTTAGGCGGCTGGTATCCTGTGTCTGTTTGTTATGCTGATCAGTATCAGCCCATCCTTACCTGCGAGTCCTTTCATTAGTTACATACACATCTGTGTTTTCACACTTAGGTTGCATGGTCCCTTGAGATTTTGTTCTAAGGAACATTTGGCGGTATGGGGCTGGGTTCTCTTATATCCTGCTATATTGTATGTAAACTTTGTGAAGTCTCATGTTGTTTTAGAACCACATCTATGAATGAGCAACAATTGTGGATCTGAAATATGCTTAGTGTCCTTTGAGTTAGGTTTCCTTTCAGGCTTTGTTGCTGTTCTTCTGTGGGAGACTTTCCACAGAAATAAGCACTTGTTCGTCTCTTCTGTTAAACAAGACCTTCTGTTAAAACCAAGAACTACAACTCCTCTGCGAGTAATCATTGTGAAATAGTTAGCAAAAACCCCATTATCAATATGTTAACGTGTAAGTACTGTATTTCAGAACTTTTCTTCTGGGAAGGATCCTGCTATTGACAAATGTTGAAGTGAAATATTGGACTGTGTGGGACCATTGGTTTGACAGAGTAATGCATATGAGGCTTTCAGCTTCTGTTGTAATGCAAGTCTTAATCCAGAAGAAGTGCAAGGTGGACTTTTTAGAGGCTTCACAGGTCTGTAAAGGTGAATTGATACACTGAGAATTGAAGTGTTCTTTCACGTAAAGGAGGGGGTGCTAGGACAGCGAAGAGAAGGAGAGAAGGAAGGGAGTGCTGGTTTTGAACAGTCTTTTGTAGAGGGAATGATTTTTAGCAGCAGCTGCGTTTCTGCTGCTAAAGTGTCAGTTGCTTGACAAATCAGTTATTTCAAACTGAATTCTGTTAAAACTGTTTAAGAATGCCAAAAAAGTCATGAGGAGTCATGTTATCAAGAAATCCCTCAGCTCTGGTAGTTACAGAGCATTCCTGCAGGTCAGTGTTGCAGTGTGCTGCGAGATGTCTCAACTGGAGGACAGGATGCTGTGCTGAGGCTGGAGCACCAGCTGCTCTTTGTGAAAACCAGCCTGTGGTACTGTATGGGAGTAGAGGTGTTTCTCTTCAGCAGCTCATGAACCATGCTTCTTGTTTGCTTGAACCATATGCTTTGCTTCATAGAGGTGTGTTTGGTTAGAATAAAGTAGGTTGTCTCGTGTGTTTGTAGTCCTAATAGTGATTGTGTTTCTTCAGTGGTGGCTGTGCTTCACAGGGAAGTGCAAAAGCTGTTCTGTTGTTTGTACTGTTCAGCTAGTATGAAGAAGGGAAGTGATTTGCTAGTTTCTTTCTGCAACAGTCAGATTAATAACTTTCTGAAACAAAAATTTTACTAAATAGAATATTACTTAAAAGTAATTATCAAGATTATTTTTCCAAACTCAACATAAACCTGTTGATTTTGTTTTTTGATAATGTCAAAGGGCTCTTCATTAAGTGTCAGAATTATGCTGCAAACAGGCAGACTTAGGGGATACAAGAAGCTTAGTGTTTTCTTACACTTGCTTAGCTTTTCAAGTTACTGCAAGCTAGTGTAAAAGCAGTGCTCAGGAAGTTACAGTGAGGTGAGAAATTCTGCTCTGAGGCTCTTCATTGAGCTGGGAGGGTGAAATCCCAGTTCCGCTTGCTTGATTTAATTTACTTAGTACCTGATAAACAAAACTTTGATCCTGCAGATGCTTAATGTGTTTGTGAAGCTCAAATATTTGTTTGTCTGTGGAGGCTGATTTGACATGCTTAACCTTCAGAATACAGGTTTTCCACACACTGAGAAAAGTAGGCCTTTCCTTGGGTTCAACAACCAGCCAGCCAGTACATTATCTATAAATTTGTGTTACTACTCGAGCTTTATTGCTTTGCCATCCTACCAGGTAGGAATATATTTCAAAGTTTTGACATAATTGAGGGTGTACACTGCACTTTGAGAAGTGACTTATGTTTGCTTTCAAAATATATCAGGTATCAAAAAACTCATAAGCCATGCTTGCAAAAATTGCATTTGAAGCTAAATTGAACTGTATTGGGCGAAGTTGATACCTGTAATGCTCAATAGTGAACTTTAATTCAGGTATGGCAAAGCAATCATTCAAGTGTCAAGTTAGAAGCTGTAGATTGTTCTCACTCTTGGGTTTTTGTGCAGTGTTGTGCAGTTGTTGTTTAATAAAAAGGAAGCTAACCTGCGAATTCTGAAGGTTAAACTATTCAAGGTAGAGATGAAAAATATCATAAATGTACCTTATGATTGAGATATTTGCTCTTAAATTTATTTGCCTTTGTATTGTCTTCATATATTTATGCCTGTATACCTGATTCTTCTAGATGAGATGCTGCCTTAACTACAAAAATGCTAAGTGAGACAAAGCCCATAAAAGTTTGTTTCTTCCTGAAATGCTGTGGTACACTGCTGTAAGAAACTGCACTAGAACTCCAGTTTAGGTCAAGGGTCAATAATCACAAAATTTTATGGGGTGGGAAAAAAAAAGGAGTAACTTACCTTGTGGATATCCATAGGTATGCCTTGGTCTCCTGTGTTAAAGCCCTCTCACCTCTGCATAGCTAACTGTGAAAGGCTAAGTGTCTTCTGGGGTTTTTTTGTTAGGCAGTCATAGTTTCTAGGTACATTAACTGCATCCCAAAACAGATGAATTCTTGCTTTAAGGGATTGTGAATTAGTCTCTCTTACACCTAAGCAGTAATTGACAGCTTAGTTTTTCTTAGCGTGTAGGTGAAATTTGGATTGCCCAACAGCCCAGGGATTCATTCCTTTTCTGTTACAAGCCTTACCTGCATATGTGCCTAGAGGTCATCTTTTAGGCTCACATAAGCCTACATCTCAGCTTAGTTTTGTTGAAAGGTATGAAACTGATCAAAACTGGCTGATTTTTTTCTTTAGTTTTGCAGCTATATAACGATTTCTGGCAAAACTCATGGGATGCAGTGTCACTGTATTTGGTAAAGCTTTATTTTTTTCTTTCGGTGCATCATAGTTTTAATTATGTGTTTCCCATTTTCTCTGAATCTTAAATGTGTAATGGGAAGATGTCTTAGGGCTAATAATGATGGGCATTTGAAAGGATTTTGTCTGGGATTTTTCTGTATGACTGCTAGACTGTGCTTGAAGCAGTGCATTTATTTCCAGAAGTCAGATATGAGTAGTAAGGATCTGAGTACGAACAACTGCCTGGGGATATTAGAGTGACTGCTTATCTTTAAAGTCCTTGAGCAGTGAGAGCACTGACTTCTTTATTGCCCATTTATATCTTTCTCTTAGCTAAGATGGATCTTGTTCAATTGGCAGTTAAACAAATGTTTGCAGTGTCATAGTGAACGCTCTGAATGCCTCTATGGTTGCTATTTTCATTACTGCCAGCGTTAGACTTCATTCTTTTAGAATTCATGCCAAGAATAAATGTCCCAACTAGTTCCTTGTTACACTGAGAGGAGGAATGGTCTCCTGTGGTGATGAAAAGGAGCTGCTGCTGTTCAGTGAGGGAGGGATATGGTGGGAATGGAATTATGTGATATTGCTCTACAAATTCTGTTCAGATGTAGACTAATGAGATGTGTGTTTTATTTTTTACTTTTTTGGTAGAAGTTACTTTAAAGTTACTCTTCTTTTAAAAAACCCAATCATTCCTTTAATGAATCTTGTAATAGTTAAGAACCAACTCTTTGTGCTCTGTTGTCCATCATATGCTCTTCCTAAAATTTGCATCTAATCTTTTTAAACTGTATACAGGATAATTAAATTAAGAAATTGTAATTCTTACCAAGACACCTAAAGTCTTACTGTTAGTTCTCTTGTTCCCAGGCTAAGAACTTACATGTGCTGAGAAGATAAGTTTCTTTAGCTGATGGACAACTTGGAGTAACCTGAACTCTGTTTATCTTGTTATATGCAGTAATTACCAGCCCTTCCATTAGAATGTGTTGAGAGAACCTGGTTCTACCACGTGTTCGTTTGGGGGGATCAGATTGCCCGACGATAACTTGGGAACTCTTGACTTGTGAACAAGCAGTTCTCCTCAGTCAAGAAAATAAACTTTTTAAAAGAAGAAGGGAAAAAAAAGGTGAGGGAGAAACAAAGCAAGCCTTGATTCTGCAGTCAGATCTTTAAGGCGGATCCTGTTAACTCAGCAGCCTTCTGTGAGGATATAAAGGTCTATTCATGTAGATAGCATCGAAGGTTTCTGACCATTATGTGGAGGCAAATATCAGGGGGAAAATGAGGCAAATGTGCACGTCTCTATGAAGAAGTGACTTCCTTAGCACCCACAAAAAAAGATGGTTCCTGTAGGAAGCTAGTAGCTGTTGAGACTCTGAACTAGCAGTCTGCTATTTGACATGGATTGTTACTTTGCTAGAGTCCTATGGTTGTTCCGTTCACTGAAATGGATTGTGGAATAAGATTATTGAAATTAAGTATATTTGGTATTATATACTTCATATCATCCACCACATCCTTTGTCAGCTAGTTTGTTTCTCAGTTGCCATACCTGATATTTTTCTCTAATTGGCTCAGTCATCCCGAGGTCAAACTATTATCTGATGATTTGTTTTCTTGCTCCTGCCAACTTTTTACTTTGTTCTTACCTCTATTCCTTACTCCTATTTCTGGAAATTGAGTGGGAGACTCGTTGCCTTAGTTACAGTGACTAACTGTTTCAAAGTTATTTATAATGTTTGTGTTTAAATAACCTGTATTGCAATACAAATCACAGAACATTTCACATCAATAAAAAAGTAAACAAAGCAGTACATCACTAAGTGCTGGGAGCATGCTTACAGTGCTGGTTTTTGGAGGTTTTGTTTTCCTTTCATTATTGGGGGTGGAGGACAAGTTCTAATCTGGCATTTGAAGATTCATCTGAAATAAGGTGTCTTGGTGTTATCCTTTGTGCAAATGAGAAAAGACTCTTAATGTTTAAGCTCGAAAATACCAGGGAATGTTATTCTTTCCTTAGTAAAGACACTAGCACTCTCCCCAAGGGGTGGGAGTATACCAGTTTAACTCTGTTAATTCAGTTGTGATTCTAGTGTTGATGAATTATACAGCACTGACCCATTTCAGCACAGAAGCCAGAGCTAATGTGAGAGTGAGTGGTGGGACTGAGTAGTTGGGAGAGGAGGGAAGATGGGACTTGTAGCCAGCTGTGTGGGTGCACAGAGATAAAGAGGAAGCACCAGCAGTGATATGCAAATAAAAGAGGGACAAAATAGTTTGTAGCATCCTTGTAGATTGAGAAACTACTTGTTAGCTGAAGCCCCTGAAGACTCCTGTCCTAAAATAATGAGATGCTCTTTACTGTGAATTGAATATAATCTGAGATTTTGATTGTTTATCTCTGCAGTAATGTCTGTATGTGACTTGAGTGAACAGTACTATGTAAGTAGATTGTTTTTTACATGAATAAAGTCTACCTATTTAGGGCAGCTTGAGCACAAATATTTTTCTCAGTAAATTACTGAAATTGTATATAAATTGGAGAAGAGTGAAGCAGACGTCTGCCTATTCTAGTACTTGGGGTCTGGTTAAAAAAAAAAGGAAAAAACCAACTTAAGCTTATGTTGTTAAACTTCAGAACTAAATTTACAGGGGTAGGGTTGAAAGTGTTTACGAGTAATCATAACTGACTCATATTAGAACTACCTGAATGTTCAGGTTTTGTAGCTACCTGCCTGTTTGCATGAGTTAAGTCTGATTCTCATTGTGTCTTGAGTTGTTGTTAAGTCATCCTAAATGTTTAATGTTTCCATACTCTCAAACAATGAACTTCACTTAATGGCCTTTCTAATTCAAGATGATGAGCATTTGCTTGTAAGTCATTCTTGGTCATTTTGCAGTCATGCAATTATACTTAAGTTCCACTCTCACTTTGTGCTGAAGTCCTGTACTTGCTTCCATCTGGTGCAGAGAAGAAAGCATGGATACATCTGGATTTTTTTTTTTTTTACTCTGGCAAAGTGAAGATACAGCGGTGCCTTGACTTAATGAAGGAAGAGAATGGAGCACAAGCAAGGGCAGTCAGCATGACAAAATGAAAATGAAATTATGGTAGTTAAAGCATTGAGACTAAAATGAGCCTTTTTCTAGTAGTCATGAAGGATCCATGTTTTGTTTCAAGATTTTGCAGTTTGTCCTCCTTTTTGATTGTATTTTGGTAGCTCCATCTATGCTGGTCCCCTTGACAAAGGAAGAAGTTGAACCTTCTATCAGGAACGTGGCCATCAAGCAGCATAATAGACCAGGGATCTACCCAGCTCATAGCTGAAGGAACTACTTGTTTCATAGAGAGCTCACCTGAGGGCAGTAAAAAACATTTTCAGGAAGTTCTGTAGTTATTGATATACTAACATAATCTATAACTAATAAATAAGTAATTTAAATTCATCACTGCTGACTGAGTTTTGTACAGTGTTAGGGGTAATTGGTATTCTCTCCTTCCCTGTCCCATCTTCAGGTCATCAGCTTCTTCTGTCAGTTGCTCGTGAGAGTGGGCAGGTAATCTATGCAAGTCCTTTTTTTCATCCCAAGGACTTGATGTGTCTTTCCTGCCTCAGATCTCTGTGTAGTGTCTGCTAACATTTCATTCACTCACCAGTGTGTCCCCACAAAGTATTCTTGGTAGGTTAAAATGAAGGACATGAAATCAGGAGAGGAAGAAAAACAAAATGCTAGCATTGTTTTTCTGGTGACATTATTACTCATTGTTTCGAATTAGTGCAATGTCCCAAGTCATGGTGGAAGGATGCTTCAGAAGTAGCATGTTAATGGAATTCCCTACCCCTCTCCGCTGTCCCCTTGTAACTGCAACGTTTGTTCAGTTCTTGCTGTGTTTGCTGAAACATGAGGATCGATAGAAAGGGGTCTTATGCTTAATACTGTGTTGCTGTGCAGTCTCTGCCAAATCAGAACTCTGTAGTGATACTGCCTGATGGCTTTTATTTCCTTTGCTCCTGTCTCAGTACCAGGAGCCGTATTTTGTTTTATAGCTCTGCTGTACTTTGCCTTTTTTTTTTTTTTTTTAAACAGTGCTCTTTCATTCTGGGGGATAATTTTCAGTATTAAGGAGTACTTGTAGAAGAACACTTTCTCTTCTTGTTTCTGCCCCCTGCAAAGGCCATTATTGACCTGCAACAGTAGTGATCCTGTAGTACTGATCCAGCTCATTTATTTCTTCCACTCCTACCCCGTGATAATGTTTGTGGTTTCTTTCCATCCACGAGCACAGGGACAATTAAAGTTTATTATCCAACACTACTTAGATCACAGAATGGTAAATCTATTAAAATAGAACCTTTCAAGTAACGAATAAGTAACATTTTATGACTTGTCCGTAGACATTTCTCTACTCTTCTTACCATAAGTTTAGCAAATTATATTACTGCAATCAGGGATGTAAATAGTCAAGTTAATCTACTCCATAAGAAACAGAGCTCAAGAGAGGAGTTCTTTGAATGTTTTCATAATGAGAGTGAAAAAGAAAGGTGAAGAGAGGATTTATAAAACACCAGAGAGAACCAGGAGGACAAAAATGGTTAGGATATCACTGCTTGTCAGCATCAGTGAACAGCAGTACTCTTCGGATGAACTTCAAGTTTCATAGTCAAGGATCATCCAAAATCCAACAGGTATCTAGCTACCCTGTGGAGCTGTGTTTGCAATGACTTCAAGATACTGATTCCTTTTTCTACCTACTGCACCTTTTTACAGCACAGGAAGGGGACTCTCACAGCATCTATAATCTCAAACTAGCATTGTGAATAATATACAGAAGAGGATGCCTCCTGCTGTTTTTCTATACCCAGAGATGTAAAAGATGTTTTTGGATCAAGTATATCAAATTTGTTATTTTGAAAGGGCAAATACAGCTGCATGCAGCCACATCTTTTGTCTCTGAAAGGCCTTTGACTCTGCACATCAGGAAATTGTTTCCTTTTTTTTTTTTAAACTCTCAACATCTAGCAAGCCAGAATTGTTTAAAAAATGTGACATTTTTCATAGCTTGCATTTAAACCGATTATTTATGGGGTTTTCATACCTGAAGGTTGATACAATTTCTGTAATACTCTGCATGTGTTAAAATTGCTTTAGTAATTATTTAAGTATTAAGCTTACTGCATACATAATTCAAGAATAATTACTAGAAGTGCCACGGCTCATGAGTCTGTGTCCACAAGTATTAGAAGAATTTTGCAGAAAAATTGCTGTGACTGTTACAAGACTGTTGATTACATCTTTGCATGCTAACCTTGACAATAAGATCCTCTGGAAGGCTCTTTTGCTGTTGCAATGGCTGTACAAAATACCCCACACCTTTAGGGTATCACACTGGTTTCCTGTCTGGACATCCCACCCCTTACACGGGGGAGCAGGGAGATATGTTTCCTTCTATAAAGTTCCGTGCTGGAACTTACATAAGCCAAAGAAACAGTATCTGTTTGAACGACAGGAGGAGCAGCAATGCCAGCGCTGCTGTGGAGACTCTCAGGGAAGTTCAGCTCCTTTTCCCTGGAAGTTTGCCATGCCGGTGTTAGCAGCGCTCTCCTCCATGTTGATTGGAGGTGTTGCAGTCGTTTGGGAGCTGTCATTCTGGAGTGAGTTCTTTAGAAAATTAGCTATTTGCCTCTGGAATGGCCACAAGCACAAATAAAACTTATAGGCCTGAAGCTTGGTCTGGTGGCAGCAGTCGGCCACAGTGAACTGAACCCAAGGACAGGATGAATGTGCCTGCAGAAGAAATTTCCAGCAGAAGAGGTCTGCTGGAGCTCAACCTTCCATGTTGTAGCAACCCCTATTACCTCTACTGACGTAGAAGAGTTTTAGATGTGTCCAGAAAAGCCCTGTTTTTTTTTTTTTTTAGCATGTATATAGTCATGCATATATGACTGTAGTACCCGCTAGTGCTTCCTTTATGATGCCTGACACATCTTGTTTTTGGGAAAAGTAACCTGTAAAAGTAGGATGGATAATTGAAGAAGAGAGGAGGAAGTGCTGGAATTACATCATTTGACCTAAAGGTTTCGTGACCTGTTCTTGTGTGGAGTGCAGTGACATGTAGCCTGCCTGGGAAGTGCTGTGTTGTCACGGGATGCCTGTTCAGAATGCCAAGTTCTTACTTTTCACTGTGTGGCATGGCTGCAGAAGTGAGATGGCAATTCCTTTGGTGTATGTTTGCACTGTCTTGATTTTGTCACTAGATAAGAAACAATGAAAATGACCTGTAACAAGCAAGGTTAAATACTGACAGAAACATTAGGATATGTTTTTCTTGTAATTCTGTTTTTCTTTTAAGAGGTTAATTAACAGCCAAAACTATGCTAATTATATGACTTGGAAATTATCTACCACAATGAAGGCCAGCATTTTCACCTGACAGACAGGAGAAGGAAATACAGATAAATGAACTACTGAATGCAAATATTTCTGGTGCAGGGTAGAACTGTGTGTGTGAGAAGTGGACTACATTGCCTGCATCAACCCCTTTCTTTTAAGCCAGTGGAGTAGGTAAATTTTCATGAAAGCTTAGAGTTCAGTAATTTTAGGATGGAGTTTAGTGATGTGCTTCTCCTTGAGTTGTGGGGTTTTTTTTTCATTTGCAAGGTTTCTAACAATGATGGTTGAAACTCACTGGCTTCTAATCTCCTGCCTAAGGCCGTGGTTTGATATTAGGTGGTAGCTGAGCTTAAGCAGTCTCTCATTCTTTTCTTCTGCTAAGTGGTGAAAAGGGAGGGGAAAGGCAAATTATTTAGGTTAGCATAGGACTGTGAAGTTGTTTCTTGAAAGTTTTCCGAAGTAGGAAGTAGAAAGGAGTGTTTTGGATCAGATAAACTTACTCTAATGTCTGTCTTTGTGTCAGAAGTCCTGTAATCACAGATGATGTGTCTTGTGTGTGTCCTTTGGTTTGGGGGCTGGAGGTGAGTGGAGGAACTTGAGTGTGGTCTGCCTTAGACCTTTCTCTCTGGGTAACTTTCATGCTGTTGGTCTTAAACATCTTAGAATGTGTTTTGAAACTCAGAAAAAGGCTCGATTTTTTTATCGCGTTCCTGATTGTTCTGGGATTTGAGTGTCGTTGTGAATTCCTCTTTAACTGTGAAAGAACCTACGGTCTTAAGAAGTCTGCTTCTATTTATAACACACCATGTTGACTTACATTGACTGAAAACTCCGAAAGAAGAAAAGTTCCTCTGTAACATACAAGTTTACCACATGCGCTGCATTTCAGGATCCTCACCTTTTTCCCATCTCCCACCTGACAAGCGCATGTCAGTTTTCCTGCAGCATTTAAAAGCTGTTTTTTCCCTTAGGCTGATCACATGCTCTACCACTCAGTTTTACAACTGGAGATCTGAAAATGACACGAAAAAGACTCTCTTGCCTTCCATCTCTTCTCAAGAGGTTACAGTGAACGTATAAGACCGTGTTTGGGTAGTCCAGTTACCTGAAAACCATATGCCAAAAGTAGTCTGAACTTGCTGCAGCCTTTTTCCTCATAGAAACATGTATGGATGGAAGGCCCTTCAACATTTGTGCTTCTTATGTGTGCAGCTTTAATTCCTGGGCACCATCCAGTGATGGTTTGGAGACATGCCTGTTGTGGCTAGCGATCCCTCTATCTCCCTGCACAGAGATATATGCTTGGGGTAGGGAAATACCTAGTAAGAAAACATGCTCATAGAAAAATGCCTAAGTTGAAATAAATTCTACAACTAGTAATGAACAAAGCAGGTCTAAGAGTAAACTGCAGCCTTTTGTAATAGAAGAAAAATTTTCATCTCAGCTCAATAGGAAATGGAAACAAAAAATAGTAGTTAGTGTTTTATATTCCACATATCACCTTGTATAGTTATATGGATACCACAACAGAAGCATGTCGGTTGTGCAAATATTTTTATCAGCAGCTAAAGAAGATAACATTTGAATGGCCATTAATGAAAACCTTATCAAGGTGGACTGTTCCTTACTTTATTCTGTTTCTCAGTTTGATTGTGCTGCAAAAACGTTTAATTCAGCAGGTTAGGGATGAGGCTATTCATTCATCTGACTCTTTTAATTTTCTGGAATAATCAGTGGTAAAACTACAAAGCTTGGTTTAAAAAAAAAAAAGAAAACAACAAATTGGGCATGTCTTTTGACTGTGAGAATGCACTGGGAATAATTACCTTAGCAAATAAGGCTATAATAAAATTGTTCTTAACAGTTTCCAAACAAATAGTTGCCTACGTTTCACCTTCTATTTGTGAGGACTGAGATTACAGCCCCTACTTCAGAGTGGTTCTTGAAGCTGGTTGTCAGCACCATTTAAACTTTGTTTTTAAATTTTAGCCTGAAAGTCTTAGGCAGCTGTTCAGGGGCTGCTTTGAGTAGGTCAGCTGTCTCTGCTGTGGGCTGGAGGGTGGTATTATGCTTCTTCTAGTAGGTGTCAAAACCCACATGGGTGACATAAAAATGTAAAACATACACAAATGAACATACACACTGGAATGGGGGAGGTTGGGGAGAGGGAATGAGAATGGCAAACATTAAATAAAGAACTGTTTTGCACAGTGTTAATAAAAAACATAGTTTGATATTTAAAACAGCTTATCTAAGTATCAGATTATAGATTTTCTTTGTAAGGGGACAGAATATGAGAGGATAGCAGAATCTTCTTTGCTATGCTGAAATAAATCAAGTTATTAAAAGTGTGCAAAGTTTTGAGAATACCTGTAGTATGTAGCTGTTAGTGTTTAAAAATCAGAGTCAATGCTGCAAATTAAATTACATTTATGGCAATTTTCTCATTATTCGGTACTTTATGTTCCTTGTTTTATAGGAGATACAGAGTACTTTTTGTTGTGCTTTTTGTATTATGTTGTACAAAGGTTCTCAGTGATAAGACTAGACAAAAGGTTAATCTATTTTCAGTGTGGTTTATTGGCATGGATTGTGGGAACTTAGAGGGAATGTTTGAGCTTGGGTACGTAGAGAACAGGACAGGGAAATTTTTGATTTAAAAATTACATTAGGAAAAGATATGAATATAACTTGCTGAGATTTAAGTATAGCATCTACTTGCTTTCAAAGAATTATAAAAAATATCACTTAAGCAGTATATATTTGTTGCCAAAGGATTGAATTCAAACTGCTTCACGGACGGAAGTCATGAGCTAAGCACTTGGAACGAGTTTGTGAAAGCTCACTGTTTGAAAGCAGCATTAGACAGTAGCCTCTTCTGGAACAAATGGTATTTTCTTTACAATTACTCCTCTTAATTGGTCTGTTCAGTGTTGAAAACCAGAAGAAGCTGGGAAAAAGAAAAGCTTCTCATACAAATTGAAGTCTGACAGAACTGTGCTAATCCTAAAATTCTGACAGACTTTGTGGCCAACCCCAAGTCACTGATTCAGCTCATTAACTGTCGTTGTATGATGGAAATACTGTGGACTATTTAACTCGAGACATTTTTGGAAAATCTAATTAGTGGCACATGTAATTAAAACAACTTAATTTTTTTTTATTTCTGTATTTGTTAATTGCTCTGATAAAATCACAAATTCAAAAGTATAGCAGAAGTAATAAAAGGAAAGTAATTAGTGCATTAAAGTAATTAATGCGGTGTAAAGGTTATCATGTGCTATTTAAGTGCATCCAGAAAGCAAAAATAGAACCCAGGATAACTCACATTGATTTCCCCAGGTCTGCCCTTTTTCTGAACACGGGTAGAGATGAGTAGAAAAGGTGTTAGTAAAGCAATCAGCTGTCTGTTCTGAAGAGTGTTACACCTGGTGATCTTACTTAGTGGTAGCTTGCTTGTCTTCTCCCTGTGGAGGGATTTAAGCAGTCAGGGCTGAGAGAAATTGCTGCAACATTGTGTTGCTATTGTGGAGAGATGCTAGAATAATCATTTTATAGGGGGTTTCTTTTGTGTCTGGTTGTGGTTGTGCTGGATTACACCCTGTTTAGTGCACATTATTTTGCTGTTCTGTGTTTGGAAGGTTGTCTTTGTATCATTAGGGTTGGAAATGACCTCTGGAGATCATCAGTCCAGCTCCTCCCAAGGCAGGGTCACACAGAGCAGGTGACACAGAAACATACTCAGGTGAGTTTTAAATGTCTCCCGTGAGGGAGATTCCACAACCTCTATGGGCAGCTTGTTCCAGTGCTCTGCCACCTCAATGAAAAGAAATTGTTCCTTGTGTTGAGGTGAAACTTCTTGTGGTTTAGTTTATGGACATTGCTCCTTGTCCTGTCACTGGGCACCACTGAAAAGAATCTGGCACCATTCTCCTGGCACCCATCTTTGAGATATTTAAAAGCATTGATTGGATCCCCTCTCCATCTTCTCTAACTTAACAGGCCCAGCCCCCACAGTCTCTCCTCATAAGAGGAGATGTGTTCTCACCATCTTTTCCCATCTGGCCCTTATCTTCACCCTGAAGAAGTGAAAAACTTTAAATTGTCATGTGGCACAATTCTTGGCTTCCTGTGTGTCAAGAAAGCATCTGACTTGTTCTATTTGTTTTTAAGAGCATTGCACCTAGATAATTGTAGGTAGCCAATGTACTTTGGAAGTGAATTCTATTTAGTCAGTGTAATGGCACTTTAACTGAGCAAGGTCTTAGTTTAGTTTACGTGATCTGCTTTATATCAATGGCATTACTTAGTTGGGATTAATTTTCCTGGGAATGTCTGTGTCCACCGTGCAAGTGGACTTAGCTCTAATACTTAACCTGTCTTTTTTCTCGTCACTTGAAGTGTTCCACTGTCCGTGAAATGTAATAATATTTTTAAAAAAATATTTACTCCTTTTTTTTGTTGCTGTAATGACCACATCTTGCAGAACTTCAAAATTGTGCTCTTATATATAGCAGTCCTCAGGTCAGATAGAGAAGTCAACTGACTTCTGGCAGTTAGAGGTATCTGATTTTCTTCCCTTTGCAGGCTGTATTGATGTAGTGGAATCTGCTGTGGCACTTGTGCATGGCAGGTAAGAATGCCAGTTTTCCTCATGCATTTGTGTGGAAGGGACACTCATGATTTAAGCTTTAAGCAATTAACAGAGTGCACGTAAAGGAGATCTTTGGCCATGTGTCCTGTCAAAGCAACTGGATTCTTCCCTGGAGTAAGAAAGTCCTAAAGTGTGTGGTAGTACCCTCTGTGTTTCCTGTGGAAATATGGTGAACTGGAAAATGGGGCTCTTGTTTTTCACTCAAATATTTGACTTGCCATTGACTGATTTGGGCCTCTCCTAAGGTGAAGTGCTGCTACATCCATATGTGAAAATGTGTCTCTGAGTCTACTGGCCAGTTCTCTCGTAGTGTTTTGCATTTTGGGGAATGAAAGCTGTGTATCATTGAGCTGTGTTAAAAGATCAAAGCTTTGTTTGGACACACCTATGTGGAATGCCTCTGTTCCAAGTGAATTCTGACTCTTCTCCTGTCCCATCTTAAAAACATGTTTTTGTCCTGTAGCAGTAGCCTCAAGGCTGATAAGACAGCACCATCCCATGTGCGCTTGTATTTATAGGAAATGGCAGACTCTTAAATCTATTCAAAGAGCTGCTTATTCCATATATTTTGGTATGTTTTCCAGTCTTTTTCTTAAAAGGCCTACTCAATAGGATTAAGAAGACAACTGCTATATGCTTTTCTGGCCCTGGGAATAGAGGAATGACCACATGCACTGTTATTCCCTGTGTATTATGGCGCTTCCTCATTAAAGATCTAGTGAGGCCATTTGGATGTATTTCTCTTTTTGCTTTCAAAAATTAATCTAAAAATATTCTTTTTAAAGGTACTGTTTTCCTTTCAGGGAGAGAGAAACAACTTCAAGGAAGTTTTTACTTATGATGGTTTGTTCCTGTTAGTGCATGAATTGAATGTTGCCAGTAGACATTCTTTTTTATGCCTATAACTTAATTTTGCAAATGCATACTTTTTTGTTTGAAATAGCATTTATGTTTTATCATTCTGTCTGATGGATGTATATTTTCTAAAAAGCTCCTAACCTTTCTTCCTGTTTTTCTTACCCTTGTATTAGATAGAGTGGAAATGTTAAAATTCAGACACATGAAAATTAAATAGTAAAGATTAAAACCCATGAACTAAGAAACAATTTCTTAAAGGTGGTGTGCTGGTAAAAGATTACCTCACAAACTGCTACCCTGCTATCCTATAAATACTATTGATCAAGTCTAATCTTTGTGCCTTGGCAGGTACCTAAATTATGCAATTCTGTCGTCCCTCTACCCAATATTCATTTTCAGCTGTTGTCTTCCCATAGATGTTCTGAAATATGTCACAGCTGTATACTAGAAAGTCTCTGTTCCACAGTCATAATCTGAAGGGTTTTAACTCTTCAGTCCTCTTGTGTGTTTTAAACACTGAGGTTTCTGTAAAGCCAGACTGTAGACTTTGAGAGGTAACCTGCTATGGACAAACATAGACTCAAGTAGCTCAAATCCTGTGCTTTCTTCTGATTTTAATGTCTATGAACATCTGTTCTTGATTTGTATTTCTCTTCGAATATGACAGGCATCTGTTCAGATTGGAAAGCATTACTCTCTTCTGGTCTTATGTACAGTGTTTTTGAAGAGTAGCTGTAGGTTCTGAAGAAGTCTGTCCTCGTTGTGAAGTTTCTTAATGGGTTGATTTATATATGAACTGCTGTGACTCATAGCATGCTACCTTATTTTTATCCAGATAATTACCTTGCTAAAAGATGTGTGAAATGTAGAGATTTCTTCCCTCAGCTTAAGGAGCAATGCTATTGTCTATCTGTCCTTTTGATGTTATGTTTGATCAGAATTCATATTCTGCTTGCTTTGCTTTCTTCCCAAATTTTTAAATGGAAATTATCTCTAAAGTGCTTAAAAAATTGTAAAAGTGAAAATGAAGACCATAATGGCATCTGAGCTGCAGTAGTTTGTTTGTTTGTGGGGTTTTTTTAAGGTGTGTCATTTCCAAGTATATCATAAGAATTTTCAGTGTTGATACGGCTTTTTGTATAAGTAGTTATTGTTTGAAATTATACATGTGCACATGCTGAAGTAACATGTACGTTACTTGATTATAAAGGTTTGTGGATTTGTTAGAGGATCTTACTCCTCTTCTGCTTTGATCATTTTTCATTTCTAACAGTGGTGTGAACATCAGAGGATCAACACGTGTTTTCACTTATGTCATTTGGGATGCTTCATAGGTTCACAAGTCTTCAGGCTTGTCAGTTCATTATTTCCCCTCTTGTTTTATGCCAGGGAACTGTTCAAGCTCAAGGCTTTTATCTGAATAGCAAATCATAGAGTAGGATTCAACATCAGGAGAACTATTAAATCTGTTTTTTACTTTACTTTTATTTTAAAATGGTCTAATACTTTTGCCATGATCTCTGACAGTTCTGCTGATTCATAATGAAACAGCTTGAATTACTGCTTTGTTTGTCTGTGAAGCTCCTCCGCGTGGTTGTCATTGGTAAATTGGTAGTCACTGAGGAAATAGTATGGGATAGCATCCTCCTACTCCTCAAATCCTCCTCCCTCCCCTCAAATCAGCTCGGCTCACAGCTGCATGTAAATGTTAATGGTATTGATTTTATGTTCGTGTACCTACTTGTGAACTGTGATTATTGGGGGCAGATATCCTTGTGAATATCTGCTGCTGCTAAACCTGCTGGGAGTTGTAAATGCTGTTAATATAACCTTTAGAATGCTCTGAAATAATATGCCTGATTTTAACCAACAAAAAAATTAGAGGATCAAGTAAATAAACCAAAATAAGTGCATGAGTGATTTTTTTTTTAAGACCGTAAACAGTTTTCTCATATAATTAAAAGATGAAGGCATGAAAACAAGGAGAAAGTGAGATACCATTTTAAATTAATTGTCCATTTCATGCTCCTCAAAGCTTGGTATAAATATAAACAAATCATCACAAGGATTTTGGAACAGCAGATGGATGTTTATTCTCCTCCTTCCAGCCCCCAAGATATCCAGGAATATCTTGGGAAGAACTTGTTGTCCTTCCTGTAAGTACTCTAGTTTATATGTAACCATGATAAATAAACTCAATAAACACAAATATGTTTGTGCTACATTGAAACAGTCTTTAGCATTATTTGGTACCACTGACTCTCATCAGATGTAAAAGATGGAGGGTTCAGTGCTACTTATGTTAAATTACATATCCTGAGATCCAAAGTACAGCTTAGTTTTGTATTTTAAAATATATTGCTTTTATTACAACTAAAATATTGTTGGTAAGCTTAACTTTCCACGTAGTTTGACTTTCCAGAACTTTTTAAAAGAAAACTGAAGAAACCTGAACTTGGCACGTTTTTCCAGTAAATTTGTTTCATGATAAGCCTTGGTTATGACTTCCATGAGTTTGGGTCCCCCACCCACAGAGCTCTTTTGGGAATAGCACCTTTCTGTGGCATGTTGCTCCGGACGCTGGTGATGGCTTAGTCCACCCTCGCTCAGATACTGCCACGATATCATCTTTTTGGATGAGACTTCCCTCACCTTTGCTGGGATTAGTCTCACACTGCGTCTTTGTGAGCTCCTTGTTTCTTCCAATGTAGTTATTGCTTTTACTCTGCTCAGCACAACTTGCTTCAGAAGGCTGCTCGCCAGTGTTGATTCTGTTGTTTTCATGTTGTTTTTTTCTTAGTCAATGCATTTTGTCTTGTCTCTATAACAAATGGTTATCGTAAATAGCTTCCCTCTGAATTATTGATGTTCCACAATGACTTCTTGCTCCAATCTATTTATACTTTGAGCATATCTGCATTTTTCTGTGAGATAGAAATAGTAGTGTGAAATACAGCGTTAATCAACCGCTGCAGTATTGTTATATGTGAGTTTGTAGGCACCTCGTAGAATTCTACAAATAATTATAAATTCACAGAATAAGGTGTTCATTGTCTGTCACTGTAGGTAGTTCTTAGTTTAACTGCTAAGTCTTCCTCTATTTCCCAGCTTAACTGCATCCATAGCATTAAGAGCAGAGCATCATATTGCTTTGTGTTCTCCCTGCTATCTTGCCAGACTATCCTTTGAATGCGAGTACAGATGGTATGACTCATTTACACTTGTCCTAAGCAGGCGACGTACTTAACACCAAGTGTGTGCCTCCAGCTTTTGATTCCTGTGAAAAAGAGTGTTTCTCTCCCCACCGCAACCAGAGTTATTTTGCTATGATTTAATCAGATTTTAGTTCACCTTCCTTTTAAAATTAGGGAAGCAGTCTCTTTTTTTGTTTCCCCTGACTAAAATGCAGTTGACACTGTTTTTAAAAGATGCCAGACCTCTGCTGATTTTGCTGAGGCCACTTTTAAAGAGGAAAAATGAAGATGAGCAAATGAACGGCTCCATCGTTTGGATGTAGAAAATACATTGAGGTACTGTGGACCTACTCTGCTACTTTTTCAGTACCTCTGGAATATAGATAGCTGTTTTTTCCTAGTGTATGGGGAAGTTAGTGTATTCTGCATCTTGGGAAATGGCAACGGGTAAATAGGCAAACATTTTCCTTCCTGAAGCAGAGTAGGTCTGATAGCACCTCATTGTTGACTAGACCTTGACT
Organism: Edolisoma coerulescens; assembly: GCA_013397115.1. NCBI lineage: Eukaryota > Metazoa > Chordata > Aves > Passeriformes > Campephagidae > Edolisoma > Edolisoma coerulescens. The sequence goes on along the minus strand of VWZW01013750.1, from coordinate 120,529 downwards.
TGTCTGGCAGTCTTGAATATGCTGAATGGTTTCTCTTCCCTCTTTAGGAGGAGGGATAAAAAGGAAATCTTAGAAACTTGTGTGTGGTGGTCATGGTGGAGTATTATTTCTTTTTACATAGAATCATTCACCCCTCTTTTCTCCATGCCTCAGCTGAGGATCTGCTCTTACAGGTAATGTTGAGGAGCATGCAGTGTGTTGAAGGCACGCTTGGCACTGAACAGCACCAAAGTGGAGCTGAGAGTTTGGGATAAAGTGCAGGTTGATGTATAGTCATGTGCCTTATTTGTTGAGCGTTTCCCTTTTCATTTCAGTCAGACCCAAAATCAAGCTCCATGTTGCAATATAGAATGCTTTTTTTTCTTTTTTTGAAGGCAGTAAATTTACTGAAAAAAAGGATCTGGAGCACATTTTTCCTAACTTTTCTTTAATATTAGTAATTTAAATGGGCAGAACTTTGAAGCTCTTTTTCATTGTCCCATGGCTATGTCTTTCTACATATAAAAATAGTATAGCAGCTGTGTTTTTCAGCAAAAACTTTGGTTTTTTGCAGCTCTTTCCCATATATGCTATTTGCCAACAAAAATTTGGAGGACCAGCCCTCCCTTAAACCCGTGTAGGTGTTCATAGTTGCAGCAGAGCTGTGTGTCTGCTCCCACCTGGAAGATGAGCACTCTTGTTTAAGGCTCGTACTCCCTCTGATGGCAAACTGCTGCGTTTCTCTTGCTTTCTGTGTTCACTTTCATCTCTCTCCCTTGGTCTCCATTTTATCTTCTTGCTGCGATGCTGGATTAGGCTGTTGTTTCATGTGTGTCCCACTGAAAGTGCAGTTTTAATGAAGCTGATAAAATTGAAGGGCCCTACCAGACTGCCTGTACTACTAGACAGTAGTAAGGTATTTGGTTAGGTAGGAGGAAAGGAGGGAGAGCTTATCTTCTGTACTTGAATTCATTTAATATTTTTAACTATCACCATCACTCTTCTGTGATACAAGTCATACTTACTTCCTAATGTTTGGCTTAAACTGATGACTTTGTCTCCCTGAAGCTTGAATGAGAGTACTTTGCTCTTTTAAACTCAAATTCTTTGTTCCAGGAAACAATTGTTTGGATAATATCATCTTATGTTTGATACAAAAAACCTTCAGTACTATAAAGGCTTTATTAGTTGCTTTTGTATGGGATCGTTATTAAGAAATGACTGTGCTTTAAATCTTGTAGTTACACTAATAAAAATCTAATATATAGAAAATAGAACTGTCATTGCAACTTGCATGTTAATGATGTGATAGCATATGGTAATCTTTTGTTAGTCATTGGTAAATTTGGCATGTAGATCACAAGTAGTCCAAAACAAAGCTGGTTATCATGTGGTTACAGAAATAAGACATTGTATAGTTTGTGTGTCTTTGTACATCTGTGTGTTTGAGAGAAGAGATAGTGATCCTGTTGCCCCTTTGATAAACGAACCTTTGCTACAACATTACTCAGAGAAGGAAGCCAGCAGATCTTTGTGTTCTCATTGCATCTCTTTCCTGCTTCAGTAGTAGTAGTTTCAAATGTTTCTTGAAAGTGTTTGCTAAATTATTTAATTATTATTAAATATTACTAATTTAATTGAATCTAACCTTTGGTTAACATCAATTATTTAAATGGGTAAAGACTATCGGTTCTCGTTCATTGTCACTGACTGCAGTAGCGCTGCTGGGTACTTAGTGCATGCGGTGTTGCCTTTCATGTGTGATGCTGGCAAGAATTTCAGCTGGTGGAAGAGATGTTGGGCTGTAATGAGTTTTCTGGTGTGTTGTCAGGCCTTTTCTGATGGCATGAAATCCAAATAGATGGTGCATCTGACTCAAAGTCCCCTATTTTGTTCAGTTTGTAGGAACTGTTGGGATGTCAGGCTTTCAAGTATTGCTTCTGTTTGCTTGCTCAGCCTTGCACCTGTTTGGGAATACTATTTAGCACGTTTCTGGCAATTTTGGTGGAGGTAGGTGAACCTGTAAACATGTCAGAAAGACTGAAGTAAAGCTCTTTTAATTTTGAGCCTTTAGTATCTCCTTGAATGTGAAGTCAGTAGACCTAAAAATTTAGGTGGCTACCTTAAATATGTGAAGTGACTAGAGCCTTCCAGGAATTCTGGCACTTGTAGGAGAGATGTTAAAGGAATATGTGCTGGGAAGAAATTTTGTGGTCTCGCTCAAGTCTTTTGGTTTTCTTTGGTGTGCTGCCACCAAGTGACAAGGCTCGATACTGCTGCTCTTGTTTTTTGTTTTGGTTTTTTTTCTTTTTAAGAGTGATTCCCACTAATCACTCTCTTCTCGTTCTTTCAAACTGAAAAAGTTAGAATATTACTTTACACTCCTGGTACACTCGCATACAGTATTCCAAATTATTATTCAGAATAACATGACTGCTTGGAAAGTCTGACTGAAAATTTTTGGGATGAAAGAACTGTCAAAACTAAGCTTTTTTTTTTTCCAGCATTCTGCTGTTCAGTTTAGATATTCTGGATTCTATAAATTATTGTGGAATCTCTGTCACTGGAGATATTCAAGGACCGTCTGGATGCAATCCTGTGCCGTGTGCTCTAGGATGGCTGTTTGAGCAGGGAGGTTGGACCAGATGACCCATTGTGCTTGCTCCCTTCCAACCTCACCCATCCTGTGATTCCGTGACTGAAAATAATCTTTAATCCAAAACAATACAATGTAAGCACACGTCTGAACATCAACATCAAGTATAAAAATGCTGAGATCAAAAAACAGTATTTGGCAGAACAAGATGTATTATAGAAGTAATGTTTAAATCCTACATTTAGACATTTCAGGGTATCTTTTCATGAACAATCTTATAAAAATAGTCAGTATATTAAACCAATACTCTGAGCAATACTTAAAGTGCTCAAAATACTTCACTGTGCTAATCTGTGCAAAAACTGCTTTGCTTGGTAAGATAAAGGATGTTGGTGTGTCTAAGGGGAGAGTGTTGCAGGTGGAGTGGGGTGGTCATGGCGTGCTGGGGGTGACCTTGCATCTGTGCAGCTCACACATCTGAGGTATGCTGTCTACTCGACCTGCTGTGTGTGGACAGGAATGATGGTGGGGTGCAGAAATTAGAGAAAAGATGATACATTGCCACTGATGGTTTATACTCTTTATCTTCTGATTCTTACAGACTTGAGCGCTATAAAAATTGCCTAGCAGTGAAATTATACTTTCTTTCTAAGAAAGTTAAGACGTTTAAAACTTTAGTTAGAGCGTTATTTGGGAATATGATTAAAGGTCTGATTTGTAGATGAGACCAGTAGCTAAGGTACATCTGCAGAGAATAGCAAATCCATCCTACGTGCTGTTTAAAAAGACTTCAGACTTCAAGCCCTTGCAAGAAAAGGTAGTCTCCCTTCATATCCCTCCCTTGGGAGTTTCCTGGCTGTTTTCTTGCACTGGTGTTCAGCAGATCATACAGTAGGCAAGTCTGGGGGCTGAATTAGCAAAAAACAGTTTTAGCTTTCTGCCAGTTGATCTCTGTAGGTCAGCTTATGGGACAGTGAGGTAAATGCAGTGACAGCACAAAGAAAACACTGGGGACATGTAACTACAGCAGTAGTCCCTCTTTGTTCTTGGCTCTGCTGGGGCTGAATATGTCACGTGCTATTCCACGCAGTTTGGAAAGGTGACTGAGGATTGGGTTTTGACCTGAGTAATTAATTTATCATTAAGACTCATCTAAACAATGTTGTAGTCATGTAGTTATTTTGGATTGTTCTGTACCTGCTTGCCACAGCTGTTACCTTTCCATTTGCATTCTCTATCCCCTCTCACCTATGAAAGCTGAATCTTTTGAGGTTTGCTCCCTGCTCTCCCCTTTTGCCCCTCCTCAGGTGGAACGGGGAGGCATCCATGAAAGCTAGGCTTTCTTTGTAAATATCATGTGTAAGAGGAGGAGGGGAAAATAGTGATTCATTTGTTTTGGTCCACAGAGAGGAAATCCACCAGTAAAACCTAATAGCAATAAAGACTAAAACTGTTTATATAAATACATTGAAGCTTCCAGAGATCTCTCTGGCACAGGAAATGTCACATGTTGTTGACTATGCTGCCAGTTCTGTCCTGAAGTATTGGACTATCAATATGCCAGCTGTGCTTCTTATTTTGCAAATGAAAAAATTAAGAATTACCCAAGGTACAGTTTTGTTTGCCTCAGTAAAGCATTGCAATAGTTTTAGCATACTTAAAACATTTACTTCTGAGGTGACAGTTTTTGTTCCTGTAAAATATATCCAGCATGTGATATATTGGGTTATATTTAAACCTAGTGATAGAAGTTTTAAGTTCTGAATTTTTTTTCCTGTAAATTAAGAATTAATTTTGCCTGTGGCCATTTCAACTCCAGTGTAAGTGTTCCTGTCTCATGATGCGTAAAGGCTACTACAGTCACATGGCATTTTACAGGGCAAGACACTTCTGTATAATTTCATTAAATGCTCTGTTTCCTGTTGTGTATTTCCTTGTTCTCCTAATGTTCCTCAAGTGCTTGTGTTATTTATTAAAATAGCAAAATAAATAAATTTAATGAAATCCAATATGGGTTCTATGACGTAAGTTTCATTGGTCTCCCTTACAGAACTGATCTATAAAGGAATATCCAAAGTGTTTAGAGATCTTGGGGAACTGGTATTGTGGATAGACTTCTTAATTAAAAAACACTTATGCCCCTAACTTACAAAGTAGTAGGGATGTCTAATTAAGCACTGTCTTTATTCTCTTTAAGGTAAATATATCAAGGTTGTGTGTTACCTTAATTCTGCCATTTTCTAGCTTGGTTTGATCCTGGTGGGCAGCTCAGCCCCATGCAGGCACTCGCTCACTCTCCACCAGTGGGATGGGGGAGAGAATCAGAAACATAAACATGAGAAAAGTCATGGGTTGAGATAAAGGCAGTTTAATAGGGAAAGCAAAAACTGTGCATGCAAGCGAAGCAAAACAAGGAATTAATTCACCACTTCATTCACCACTTCCTATGGGCAGGCAGGTGTTCAGCCATCTCCAGGAAAGCAGGGCCCCATCACGCATAACGATGGCTTGGGAAGACAAATGCCATCACTCCAGAAACTCCTCTCTTTGTCCATCTTCCCTCATCTTTATATGCTGAGCGTGATCTCATATGGCATGGGATGTCTCTCGGGTCAGTCGGGGTCAGCTGTCCCAGCTCTGTCCCTTCCACCTTTCAGATCCCCAGGCTGCTTGCTGGTGGGGCCTTGTGAGAGGCAGGAAAGGTCTTGGTGCTGTGCAAGCACAGCTCAGCAATAACTAAAACAACCCTGTGTTATTAATACTGTTTTCGTCACAAATCCAAAACACAGCCCCATTACAGCTACTGTGAAGAAAATTAACCTCTGTCCCAGCCAATACCAGTATACTGAGTACCTTGAGCTAGTGTTTTGTATGCAGCGTTTCTGTCCTTTCTGTGTTTGGACAAAGGTAACTACCGTAACTATCTATTTTGGCATGTTAATAGAATGGATAAGCAAAAATAAAGTGAAACTTGTCAGGATGTGAAGCCTGTAATTTCACTTTGATAGCATGAAGACAAGTAAACTGTATGAGGTCATCTGGTTTGTGACAGCACTTTTTTGTTAGCTGTATTTATTTTGATACTATCTGGATTTTAGAAGGCCATGAGAAAAGTTGGTTTAGGTTGATATAGCAGGTCACTGGTGATGGAAGCCTTTAAGAGAACACAAGTAGACTTCCATTACTGCTTTAGTGCCATGGGTGTTTTAGCTTTGTACCTGAAGTTGCATTCACCGTAATTTCTTATATATTGGGGGCTTTTTGCTTCAGATTCTGAACTCTGTTTTATACATCCTAGTTTCAAGACTAAACATCATTGTTTCATTTGAAATGGCAGATTTTTTTTTTTTAACTGAAGCCTGTTTTCCTGTTTGACTGTGACAGTGACTCTCAACTGGTCTCTTGCCTTCTGGTTTAGACCAGTTCAGCTACTTTCTTTCTTCCTCCTAGTATCGGAAAATAGATCAAGACTCTTTACACTTAAAAGTAGTTCTGAAACTGTAAAAAGAGCGTTAGTGTCAAGCTCTCCCCTAGGGCTAGAATCTCCCTAGAGGAGATTATCCTATGCTACTATTGCCAGTGTAGTATCTATGAATTCTCTGAACAAAGTAGTCCCTGTTGACAAAAGTCCAAATTAGAGTTTGCTTGCATAACTGCTTTAGTGGTATAAAACCACTGTTCTTCCCAATTTGTACAGGTTTTCTGTAAATTTTTTTTTATGTGGGTCTCAAATAGTTGCTTTGCTCTTGATGGGGGGAAAAACACTTTTAAGCTGTTATGCTCTTTTTTGTTGATTCCTCTTGGGAAGCTGCAACACTTATGGAGAGAAAGATATGTAAACCTGGCATAGTGAAAAAAATCGTAAGAACTTAGAGAAGATGTAAATTCCATCTTTTTCATGTCTATTGAGGAAGAACTGGTTATATGTAGACTATTCTGAATTTTTGGAAAAGCATTGCAGTTTTTAATGCTTAACTTCAAAAGTAAATTTACCTTAGCAGCTAGTGTACATACTTCAGATTATTACTGCTGAATAAAAACTGAGGCCAGTTTTTGACCGACAGGCTGCATGTTCACGAGTTCTAATTAATTTGGGTTTTTTTACTGTGGTGGTTCTGTATTGAAGAAGACCTCTACTTTGAAAGAAGTAACACCTGCATGGTTTTTTTCTGTGTTGGTACCACCAGGTTAGAAAATTGGAGGCTGTTGCCACTTAGCATGTTCTTACCTGCTCCACATACCTCCATGTAGACTGTGACATAGGAACAAACAGCAGTAATACTTATTGCCAATAATGAAAAGGTGCGTTGTTCATATTATTTCAGTTTGAAAGCACCAGATTCTGGGAGCAGTAGCAGTGAATTTAGGACAATTTTGCTAGAACTTAGCATTCTAAAAGTTCATGATAGTCTGATAGATTTCTAAGCACAGGAATTGTTGCTGGATTTAAGAGGAATTAGTTGCAGTACTTCTCTCTCCGGTCAACAACTTTCTTGTACTGGATGAGGAAGATTGTAATGAAATGGTAGTTTCAGTTGCTGGAAGTTTTTGCTTTCATGGCGGGGGGGCATGAACCTTGCTTGGTTCTTTAAGACCTTTCATGCTTGCACAGTAATACTTTCTCCATGCATTTCTACTGCTTAAACATGTGACTTTCAAAATCAAACCCAAAAGCTGTGATTCGTCTTGGAGCTCTATATGGGCAAGTCTGTTTATAAAACTGAAACAAGTAGCAATTTGTTTTTCACAGCCCACCCAGAGTTGATCTCACCGCGTTAGGACCTTGGACAGCCTGGCAGTCCATGTCCCCAGCAAATGGGATACTTCTGGCCCTGTCCATGCAGGGCCTGGGTTTGGTTCCTGGGGTCTCCCCAGCTGGGGTGCAGTGGAAGCCATCTCCCTTGTTAGTGATGTTCTGCAAGACCCTTAAATCACAGAGCTTACAAGTGTCTTTGGTTGGTAAGAGTTGCTTGTGGGCATTCCTGACTATACTTGCAGCATTTGCAACAAAATTGTTAAAACTGTACTGTTTGATTAAAGCCCTCTTTTGCAAGACACATTCCTATTGAGATTAAATGGGACTGCAGATGGTTCCACTATATTCCTTTTGTTTTGTCTGAATGTTTCTGTAGTTGCCATGATTTGCACAGAGGTGTTCAGTTTGTGATAGTTACCATATGGTTGGGATGATTATGTCTTTCCAGGGTGTCAAGGTAAATTATATTCAGAATTTCATTTCAGTGTGTTTGTCAAAGAGCTCCTTGTTCATCCATGTAGGCCTTCTGGCGTTCTTCACTATTTCCTGAACTCTGTAGGGATACGTTGCTCTTGAGCCTGGAGGAGACAATCTTTAAGTATCATCCTGCTCTCTTGGGCCCCTCTTCCCTCTAGGGCTCTATCCTGTGGCACTCTACCAAGGGGATCCTTGAAGAGACCAGAGCCTGCCCTCCTCATGTCCAAGGTAGTACGCTTGCTGTGCACCTTCCTGGCTGCGCCCTAAGGATCTCGAACTCAAGATCAAGTGGATTTTATACTTCTTTAATCATCCTGTTAAATGTCTTTTGGTAATAATAATAAAGTGGGTTCTGTTTTGTACTGCTGGTACCAGTTGTATTTTTACCGTTTTGAAGAGCTGCATCTTCTCTTAGTTCCTTAACATCACATGCTAGAAATCTGGAGGCCAAGGTGCTTTGTGGTGTAGATGTCTCCTATAATTTGGGGCCTGTGTGAAGATGAGGTTCCAGATCAGTCCCCTCATCTGATCTTTGACAGTTTTATATGTCTGGTGGTTGTCTTGACTGACCTGTCATGGAATCAAACTAGAGCAACTTTAATGCAAATCATACTATTAGAGGAAAGTGTCCTGACAAATGTCCTGGGGAGAAGTGTTGATTTCCCCCCTCTTCCTTACATCGTTCTTGGGGTTGAAGTGGCTGTGAAGATGATGGCTTATAGTGGTTTAAACTGAAAACCATGGTAGCTGATAAACCTTGTTTTGCTCTTGTGCCAATACAAAAGTGATGCACGTCCATATTTAGAAATATTGGAAATACAGTGCTAGCTACAGTATTTCCAAAATGCACTTGCTGAAAGATGGGTGATTGGTTTTTGGGTGGAGCATGCAGTCCACTTTTTACATATTATGGGAGTTGTTTTTGCCTGGAAATTGTTCTTTTGGGGTAAATTATGCAGAAAACTGGGTCACCAGACAGCTACAAGCTATCCAAAAACATTGGTCATGTACAGATAAGAGACCTTAACATATCCATTATTTGCATGTAATGGGTACCAGAATGGTGCATGTTTCTTTCTTTGACCTTGCAGAATTTCAGTACCAGCTATAAAATACTGTGCTGCTATATAATGCTTAGGGTGCTATAACTTAAATTACTATAAGTGTGGATTAAACAGATGAAGATAAAATTTATTTTTCTCCTAATCTTAGTAATACTGGGTGGGTGGAGGTTCATTGTTGGTTTGGGGTCTTTTTGTTTGTTTGTTTGTTTGTTTAATTCTTTCTTTTCCCTATATTTTTTAACTGATTCTGGCACCTGATACAGAAAACCTGAGTCTGAATTTTGGCTGAGTTTAAAAGCTGGGTGCCTGTGGCAGTTAGTGTGTGTGGTCTAGCATTTGTGCAGCTGTTGTGGTAGCTCTTTAATGCAAATAATGTGTAGCAGAATAAGTTTTACTTTTAAGTGTGTTACCTCAGATTCTTTCTCCAGTGTGCACTTCAAGATGACCTCATTTTAATCTTTTATAAATGTGACTGCTTGTGATATTTCCCTTGCTGCTGACCAGATGGTGATAGTAATGACTGAAAAATAAACTCCCTTCCATGATGAATGGAATTTATCAGCTGCTGCTTTTTGGCAGGGGTGGGAGGGAATGTGTTGTAAAAATATGCTGACTGGCAGTTTGCTTGTTCCATCTCTGTTAAAGCCAGGAGTTCTGTGGGACAAGAAGTTGATTGGATGTTTCCCTGGTATGGAAAGTGAATCTTTTTGTCCTTCTTGATTACGTTTTAATGCTACAGAAATTCCACCTCAAAATATGTAAAACAATGCTTGTATTAAGTAAAGAGTAAATGCTTGAGAATCTTTTCCTCTTCCCTTAGGTTTGGAAAAGAGATGGAGTGAAGGCTTGTTTTTACATTTGCTTTTAATAATTTTATTTTTTAAAAATGGAAAGTTTTGCAGATTTTGCCAAAATATCAATATTGTGTTTATTGATGTTATAAATGCTTTAGAGAACAGAATTCAAGTGTTCTTTCTTAGAAGGTCAAGAAATTTGAAGTAGCATCTCTAAGGAAATGATGTAATGTAGCTGCTTTTCATTTTTAAGAACTAACAATACCCTCTAAATGGCTTTGTCTTGCATATTTAGGTAAAGATAAATATTTCAAAAGAATGAGTCTTTTTTTCCATGGATTTTAACTTCTTTTTGGATAATGTTAATTCAGTCAGCTCTACAGTATTTTAAAAGAGTTGATAATACCCCTAGCAAATAACATTACAGGCCTGTTACATGTATATTACTCTTTATTTTTCACAGTTGAAGACTTTATGATTTTAGTTAGCAAGGATTAGTTTGTCAGATTATCAGTCTTGAGATATGTAGCGTGTGACTTGACTATTTATATAGATATGCCACAGAGTTTTTCCTTGGTGTGTGGTGTTGGCTTTTTTGTTTTCCTCCCTCAATCAAGAAGGAAGAAATGGCAGAGGTTTGGTGGCTTTTTCATACTTGTCATCCTGTTGTAAAGAGGGAAAACTAATACACTTCTCCTCCTTCCAGGATGAGAATCTGGAGGGAAGCCCACCTTTTGCATTTGTTTCCCATGGTGCAGCATTGCTAGATAAAGCTTGTTGCTACTTTGCCATAAATTGAACTGGAAGTAGTGAATTTTGTTAATATTCTTAGGTAATCATGTGTGTAACTATGAAGGTTTTCATGTACTTCAAAGGCTTTTGCATAGCACCAGAAATTTACCCAGAGGCTGTTTCTGTCATTTGGGGAGGAACATTTCCATTCTCATTCTTCATATGGCAGTAGTCCTATTTATCTTCCTGGTCTCTCTGTTCTGTGAAGAGTTACAGCAGCTGTGGTTGCTTGCCTGCAATTTGGAGGGTCTGAAGCTGGAGAGAAGAGGTACCTAGTCCTTCTGTCTTCCTTGATTCAGTTTGTGGGGGGCAGAGTTCCTCACTGCTCATCAAAAATTAATGGTAAGTAGTTTCTTACTAAGAGAAAATGAGCAATAGACCAAATAATGTCATCTACATTTCCCAAGAGGACAATATTTCATTAAAAGAAAAAGAAATTAATTGGAGTTAAAAAAAAAAACAGAAAAAGACAGAACTAAGAGAGCGTAGACCTTAAATACTTTTTAAATGGCCATGAGGTGTCAGTGTACATCCAAGAAGAAACTTGGGAGAGCAGCACTCCTTCTGAAAAAATAGTTGGTTGCCTTTATTTTCTAGGACTTGAAATAATCTCCAGGGGAGAAGGTTACAACTGCTGAGTCAAGGCTACAAAAATTTGTATCTGCATGACTTAAAGGTCACATTTTCATAGTTCTGTGGTGGTTTTTAAACAAGATGTGCAAGTTTATTGATGATCTATTTCTAGCCTCTGGTTTAGTTTGCAAACCAGTTCATAAGTTCAGTGGTGTTCTCTCTTCATTGCCCTACATTTATGAGCATGCTGGTTGCATGAGGTGTTTTCTGGGGAAGACACTCCACAGCTTGGTATATAAGATATAAACAAATAGGACTATTCCTAACCATATTACTGACTTCTTGCTACTAAATGTTGAAGTGTTCCTAACATATTTGTATTTTATAGAAACCTGGTATTTGTTTTTCATAATGCTTTTATAAAATAAAAGTTGCCTTTCCAAGAAGTGATAGAAAACAATTGCATACAAGATGTCCTGTGGCCTCATTTTTGCCACAAAACTTGGCCAAATACTTTCCCTTTTCATACCCACTTATTTGCTGAGTGGGGTTTGGTTTTTTGTAGGTTCTAAGATACCTAATCCTAAAAGAGTTTTAGAGGCAATGGTGTACAGAAGTCAATTTTCTTAATATTTTGAATAAGTAATATGCAGCTCATGTGTATTGTGTATTAGATATTGTGTTTTGATACAATCTTTCTGATTCCGTATGATAATATTCCTTTATAATGCAATTTGTTGGTTCTTAGGAATGCCAGAATTTACTTTGCAAGTTCTCCTCTAGGTGTCATCTTAATTGAATAAATCACTGATTGAAGTCAGCGTTAGGAAGATTTTGGAAGAAATTAAGCCCAAAATAATCCTGATTTTAAAAAAATACAACACCCCCCTCCCTCCTGCCCCCCCTCCAACTCACAAGTTTTAAATCATGTGTGGATAATTATGTAAAAGTTGTGACTATCTTGTTGTGCTTGTATTTAATACATATATTGCTTATGTGTGGATTCTGGATACATAATTGGTTTTGTCTGCTTTTTTTGAAGTCTGGCCCCTAAAATTCTCTAGTATTTTCTTTATAAAGCTATATGCTTTATAAATACTGTTAGTACTGTACGGACAGTTTGATTAACACAATCTGTGAAATTTCTGTGTTACAAAATACTTTCTTTCTTTTAAAGGAAATTTACTACGAGCAATTTACATACTGAATCATGGGAGGAGAAACTTGAATTCTTTGCATAGCTATAGTTTTGTGTAATTGGAAAGAATTTAAGGAGTGATATACTTGGTTTTAATAGTGTCCAAGTTTGGAAAAGTTCAGGTGTCATGAAAACTGTTTTGAGATATTTTCAGGAAGGTACAAGGAATGGAGTAGTTCTGATACATGGTTGATGAAGGGAGCTGGGTTGATGGGTGTGGCTCTGCAAGGCCATCTCATCACTGTCTGTTGCAGGGAGCAGTTTGAACGCTCCCACTGCTCTGTGTCAGCTGCAGGCCCATGGGGAGCTGGCTCACAAAATTCACCAGCAAAAAAAAAAAGTAAATAGGGGCAGTTGGGTCATACAAGTTGCCTGTTCTGGCTCAGGAAAGGGATGTGAATGTGCAAGGATCATGTGGGGAAGGGAGGAGTGAAGAGTCTGTCTGGTGACCAGCAGTTAAAATCAGACTCATACACTTTTTCAAATGTCACTTAAAAAAAAAAAAAAAGCAACCTAGAAACAACAAACAAACAGATTTCTAGGCTGGTAAAAATTTAATTAGCATTCTAAAGTAATACTCTGTTACATTTTATGAAATTTCATTTGGTAATAGACTTTTTAAGCAAAGTGCTTTTTGATCTTCTAAATATAGAATTGAGAAATTGATAGGAAAAGTAACTAAGAACTGAAGGTTGTGTCCATGCTCTTATCCTGCAGTGATGTGTAAGAACCCTCCTGAGAGCTGCTTCCCTGGTGGGCATTGCAGGGAGGACTCCTTGGAAGGTTTGAAGCAGGCAGGGAAGGTTCTTGTCTGCAGCTGTGTTTCTCCTTGCTCAGTTTGGGAAAAGCCACATCTATTTTTGGCAGCTGCAGAAGTTTTAGATGAGCTCTCTCGTCCTGTAGTAGTGCCTGTATGTCTGTGTGAGAATATGTGGATTTTATCCAGCTGTGTTTTCTAGAGTGTTTCCAGTTGCCAGAAAGGAGCTTTTTCTTGGACATGAGGGAGGTGTAAGGGGTTCCTAAAAACTTCTAGGAAGTTTAGCTTTCCCCAGGCAGCAAATCCTGAGGCAGCTATTGACAAACACTGTTTTAAAGAGAATCAAAATAATTTGTGTACAGTGATACTGTTTACATCCTGAAGAGAGACAAAAAATGTGGTATCCATAGCAACTGGGATTCATTTTGCTCACTCAAGTATAGTATTTTGAGTTCCTGGTATGTATGAAAACCAAAATTTCACATGTGAGCAAGCCAGCTGAACTGTGGCTTCTGTGGTCACAGTCTATTCATATCTACCCAAAACTGAATTAAAAGTATTGCACTAGTAGGAATGTTATATGCATAAATATTTATTTAAAAGTTTGTTTCAACTCATAACTCTTCTGCAAGAAAGAACTGATTTCAAAATTCTTTAAAAGAAAACTTTTAAATCTTCTAAAGAAAATTAATGTATTCAGGACCTTTCCCTCCCAAACTCCATCCTGGGAAAAAAGCCCTCACCACTGAAGTGTGCCCCTCTTTTCGCCTCCTTTTTCCCTGAAACAACACTCATCCCTGGGTGGAACAGGGAGGGGGAGTCTGGGTTGTAGGCAGATTGTACCATCACATGACTAATGAGTAGGAAAATCTGAACAGAAACTTTCAAAGGCCACAGTTTTTCTGTTTTCTTTTGGAGCTATGAAATATTTCAGCTTCTGACTCCCTCAACTTTCTACTAGGAGAGTTTCAGTAATGACAGAAGTATAGAATAGGTGTTTTGAAGGAATAGACTTTGTAGTCTTTTTCTTCTTGACAGAATCAGAGCTCTGTTTTGAATACCAGAAATTGTGTGGTCCTCTTAGAAAATATATACTGCTATCACTCTGTCATTCTGAATAGTTTCCTCTAGGTAATGTGCTTATCAGACTGAGTGAATAGCAGACATATATTTGAAGCTGAGTAAACTTTCCTTCCCTAAGATGGTCAGATTTGGAAGTGTTCTCTTCCTGATGCCCTTCTAGTAGAGGTAAAACAGCCTGTACTGTATAGTTGCTCCTACTTAGGTTTTATCTTTGTTCCTCAGTCCAACCTGTGTTATTTCCCCTTATGGTCATTTAACCACTGGAAGCCAGTGAGTGCTGTATAACACTTCTTTGGATGCATTGCTCTGCTCTGGTTCTTAGTTTTTCACATGGTGTTCATTACTTCTCACTCTTAATTGGTTATATCTTCTTGCTTCTGTGCTTGCTTTTGTTAGTATTTGCTGCTGAAATAACACAGTTGTGAGTCCAAGCAAAACACGGACAAAGATAAAACCCTTCTAATACTGCTGAAATGAGACAGGTAATGGACTGTTTACTGTAGCAGCATTTCCAAGCTGGTTTTTTTGCAAATAGAGCTAAAATCAAACTTAAATAAACATAATTATCAGTTGGAAGTCAGCGAGCTTTCTGACCTTGGCTAGCAGAGATAGATCCACTGATCTTCTTGGGTATTGTGCTTGGGGAGGGGGGACGGTGGGGTGGGCAAAACCAAAAGAAATCCCAACTCTTTCCTTTTTACTAATTCTGTGATAGCTGAATGGTTCTGTTGAAAGCAGGTCTGTCAGTCTTGTTTATTTTTTTGAATAGGCAACTGCTGTTTGTTACTTTTTGAGAAAAGCAAGTGGTTCTGGAAATGTTCTAAACTGATGTGAGTCATCAGTGAAGGATTTAAATAGTTGAATATGATGTTTGTTTCCTCCCTTCCATGGCTCAAAATTGTATGAATCATTTTTTTTAGTGTTTCCCGGATAATAGTCTGTGCGGAAGTGGTATGCGTTTCTGACTCAAGTTCCTAAATGTTGGTGGAGTACTCCCAACCACTGCTGGTTTTGGTCATGTGGGAATTCCATAGGAACTTCTGACAAATGTATAAAAGCAAACATTTTGTAACGATGGCAACTTACCCACGAGGATTGATGTGGTTAGTGACATAAAACTTTGAAAGTCCTCTTATGACTGGCATAACTGACTTGACTTTTCTGCCCAAAATGTGTTAAATGGTATAGGATAAAAATTCAGTCATGAGAATCACTTTTCAAGTGCATAGAATGTCTTGTAGAACACTAGAATTTGTGTTACATTTTTATATAGCTGCCTGCTACTATTCTTACCTGCTAAAATGGAGGTGTTTTTTATGAACCCACATCTCCTCTCTAGTTTCATATCCTCCTAATTTCAGGTTTTCTGCATGTTCTTTCTACGTAACTTGGAGCATCAAAAACGAATGCATACTCCAGTGTTAACTGAGATGGTGCTGAAAAAAATTAATTAGCTAATGAATTTTACAGAGGAAAGAGAAGGGGAAAAGGAAAAGAATGGGCACATCTGTGTTAAAGAACATTATTAGGAGGATAACCTTGATGTGACCTGGAGAGGACTAACTGATTTGTCTGTCATCCCAAGCTCATCAAACATGCTGCAATGACAGCTTTTATACGTCATCAGTATAGTGGAGATTGGGATTGAATCAGAGGGGTCACTCACCGTAGGCAGCAGAGCAACTCTCATGTCTAGAAATCTACCTGACTACCATTTTCTTCTTCAGCAGCTCAGCAGCATGGCAGCCCAGCAGAGTTTTAATGAGGAAATGATAAACTTTATGCCAGATTTCTTTGTTCCAGTGAGAACCTCCTCATTTTCAGTCTCAACACCAGCACTGTCCAGTGCTGAATGTGCATGTTCTGCTTTGTGCTGCCTTTCCTTTAAGGGGGTTTCTAGCCTTCCAGCTAAAGAACTAAGGTTAGAAAAAGAGCAACACAAGGATAAAGGTTACTGGTTTATAGTCCATCCAGCTAAATGAGCTTCTGTGGGGAAGCTGACTGGCCCTACAGACCGAATGTAACATGTTCCGAATCATCTGCTGGAGAAACAGCAGTTTGTTCAAAAACAAACCAGAAAAGCATACAAATCCAGGGAAGCTGGGACTTGTTCTTTTCCCATGTAGCAATGAAAGATCACGCTCACAGTTTTTTTGAGTAAGCAGTTGCCAGGTGAGAATTGCTTCTTTTCCTTGGGATACGAACACAGAGGATTGGTTTCAGTGCATCAGAGACAGAAGAAGCCTGCTGTGCCATACATTAGAAAATCCCAAGGAGTTTCTGGTATTCAAGGATGCAGTCTCTGAGAGGCTTGTGGTGCTCTTGTGTGTTATAGAGTCTGTCCTTGAATCCCAGACCATACGCTATTCACAAACCCTTTAATTCCTACTGAAGAGGGAAGAGCAATCCTATTGTATGGTGAAAAATAAGGCAATGTTATGTTGACCTTCTGTGATGTGGGCTGGTTTTTTTGTAATGAATAATGAGTTTGATTCTTTTTTTTCTCTGCGGGAACAGTATTGCAGGAAGAAATTTTCAAAGAGGAAATATGTAAAATCAGCAGTTCCTCTGTTCATCTTGAGCGTGACTATAGATCAGTGGAAAAGTAGATCAAAGGAGAGGTACTAATTCTTCTCAGTGTGTGTGCGCCCACAGGCCCAAAGGGACTTCTCTTAGCTGTTTTACCAGCTGCCCTAATATAATTTAGTAGGATCATATTTTAGTTAATTTATAGGAGTGAGTACGCTATTGGTATAAACACTTTCAAAGCAAGGTGATAGATGATATAAAACTATGATTAGGAATTCTACAGTCGTTCATTTGCTCTAGCCAAGCTACCTGTTTCTTCTCCTTGGGAAAATGTAGTAGCATTGTTTCCTGAAGCATCAGGCTGTCAGTGCCAGCTGTGACAGTGGGTTGGTCTTCCAATGGGTGTGGGTTGTTATTTTTGCCCTGCTCTTGTTGGCGTTCCTATCCAGCCTTACCTCCCAGCAACCGGCTGGGTGTGCTGGGAGAGGATGGTTGACATGTGAAAGAGCAAACAGGGACGGCTGAGACTGAGCCTTTGATTTTTGTTTTGTTTTCGTCAACTCTGCTTTTAGAGCTGGTCTGCACAGCTGAAATTGCTGCCCTCAGTAATTATTCCTGGAAGGACACTGTGGTTATTATTGTAATTGATGCGATTTTCAGTGCCAAAAACCAAAATTGGCTGTGGACATGATCTGAGCTGGAAGGAACTAAGGAGGCCAGAAGAATTGCTCCTATCAGTATCTTTTCTGCCTTTCCTCTGCCAACAGGTGGAAATACTTCTAACAAACCTGTGGGCCTTGCTTTTTGTGTTATTGAAACATTTTTAAAAGCTGTCATGCTTACAAAAACCTTAAGTGTACAGCTAATAATTTTGTGTTTGTGTGGGTTTAACAAATTCTGAAGTGTTTTGCCTGCTTCTCTCTTTGACTAAACTGATATTTTAAGATAATATCTACTCCATTTTCCAACAGAAGTCATCTTTTCTCACCCCTTGTCACAAAAAGAAAAATTGCTTAAAAAACAACCTGTCTTCTGTCCCAAATCTATGCCACAGTACCTAAAGTAGTTTGTCAACATCTTTGTCTTCATGGATGCAAACTTAGCTTAACTATTCATAACAATATATGTGCATAGGTGCATCTTTTTGTGATCTTTCTTCCCTGAAACAGGAGTTGATTTGACATCTAGTCAATTTTACAAGACTGACAATATCACCATCAGACTTGTGTGGTTGTTATTTAGAAAAGCTGTTGGGTGTAATAGCTGCCTTCTGTTTCTCAAAAGACAGAGAGGTGGCTGCTGTTGGGTGCAGCAGATAAATCTGAGCACACACATTTTCTACTAAGTACCTTGAGACTGTGAAGTCAGACTGGAGGACTTCTTTTATGTACTGTTTGTTAATATAAGAATCAATCGTTGATTTTGATTACAGGGTTGTACCCTGGAAGTGCACAAGATACCTCCTCCTGCCAGTGAATTTAAATCTGGCCTGAAAGGGAAGGGTGCTGGGTGATGTCCTAGCTAGAAAACAGTGTTGGGTGATGCAGGACCCTAATATCTTCACTTTCTGTTAAGAGAAATAGGACTTGCATTTGCTTTTCTGTTTTTTTGTCTGTGCACAGTTTGATTGCTAGACTCCATATTTTGGACATCAGAGATAATTCTTTTAAGGTATTTATTTATCTTGTACTATGTGGTCCTTCAGCCAAGAGTTTGTCTGCAGGTGTATTGTTCAAACATACAAAAGAGAAGTCTTAAATAGAAAATTGCATAGTAGACTTCTAACATTTTTAAGGTGTTTTATTGCTCTTTAATCAGATGATATTTCTGAAATATTTTTAAATGTTACCGTTTGTTTAAGTATACAACTGAAGTTTACGTCTGAATCACAGGCATTTTTTATTATTAATTTGTCTTATGTTGCTCCAATTGAGAAAAGTTAGAATGAATGCTGGATTATTTTTCTTCTTTGTATTTGTGTCTCAGTTTTTGCTGAAATGACTATTCAGATACTGGATTTTATTAATTGCAAAGTCTTCGAAGATAATATGTGACTAGATGAAATAGTTTTCTAGATTAACAGAGGCTGTATAATTGCATGAGAAAAAGAAGGACCTGCCTATGGTATCCTGAGGTACAAGCAGAGCTATTTTGCTTGTCCTTAGTAGCAGAAATGTGGAGTCCCGGGGTTAAAACTGTTCTGCAGATGCAGATGCTCTGGAATAAACAGAACAAAACTGGGAAGAAAGGTAGTAATTTCTTGCTTTAGACTGTTCTCTTTCCTGACTCCACCTCATTCCCGCAGGAGTAGGGAGGAAACAGCAGAGGAGTTCAGATGAGTGACTCATGAGAAGTATTCTAGAAGTATTGTAACTTATATTCATGGTGATGCTGAACACTCATCTCTGTCTGTATGTGATAAAAACAGCTTATACTGGGGCATGCCTATTTACTTAGAGCTGGAGCTATTATAAGCAATCTTTGTCTTCTGAAGAAATACAGAGATTAGGTATTTGCCTTGCAGAGTTGATACATAACTTACTTGGTTCTAAATTCTTTCATTTTTACTGGAACCTGACAGAACAATTTTCTTCCTTTCCTACATTCTTTTAATCATACAAAATATTACATGAAACCAGGTGGATTAACCTCAGCCCAGAAAAGACTTGGTAAATGCTGATTGGCAAGAGAGAAATCTTTATTTGGGTAGATTCTTTGATACTGAATGTCCTTCAGTGAGGTTTTTGGTGTCATCAGCAGTGCTGCTACAGTCTTCTGCTCATTTTTTCCTAGAGAGGAGGGCAGATATATAGAAAAGGTTGCTATTTTTAGCTGATTCAGAGTTCATGTTTTTTCTGGCTAGTGTAGATGGCTGACATCTGTGTTTTAACCTGCAGGTTGCATTCTTGTAATATGTTCTCTTTATATGCACCCATGAAAGACTCTTGAAACTTGATTTACTTAAAGACAAGTGTAGTTTGAAAATTACACCTTTTTTTTTGCTTACAGTATCATGTCAACACAAAAGCTTTTCTTTTTGCAAAAATGTATGTCATCATTGCACTCCTTAAAATCTGACAGTTAAGTGTGGAGATCTTACTTTGCCAAGGGATCTTGTGGAGGCTATCAGATCACCACTCAAACCCCTGTAGACATGGCATTCATCTTTTAAGTTAGGCCATTTTTGAGTCTTCTTTCCCACTGCTCATTTCATAAGTTTTCTTTTTGGGAAATAGATGGCATTTGAAGAAAATGGATGGTGATGACCTGCTGTTTTCAGTTATGTTAAGTTTCATTAATACAAACTGTTTGAGATGCAATGTTCTTTATACCTTCACGAAGTTCTGTTATGATTCCTAAATTAGCTTGAGGAACAGAAGCTTAAATTAATCATCTTGAATTTACTCTGCTTTCATTCTCTGTTACTGTTAACTCTTCTCCTACATGGAAAGTTGTTAGTCTAGATGAGCTGCTGAAAAATTGAAACCTTAGTTTGGTTTCTCACAGTAGAATTCTGAACAGCTTTTGGTTTTTAGAACACCTGCTAGGTAACATTAGAAACTGCATTTTGCACACCAGAAGATACTTTGGATGGTTTTTTGAAGTTGAAAGAAGAGGTGATTAGAGATGGTGTTTGCATTGAGGTGAAAGCACAGCTTTTGGTTGAAGGGGATGGGAGGGGGAAATGCTAGTTCATTGTGAGCAAAATTTGGATATCTAGAACTGGGTTTTCCTTTGGTTATGGAAGCAATTGAGCACATACAGTCCTATCATGAGCAGGGTGCTTTTGCTTACTTACATGGTTTAGATTGCTATCGAAATCAATATAATATTGACTCGGTTGTGTTGGTTCTCTTTCTAATGCAAACTGTGACGTACTGGCTTTTAACTCTCTGTAGTAATGTCACAATTCAAAAATGTACAACGTTAGGCGAGGTGTAATACGTTAGCTTGGCTTTTGGAAATAGTTTATATTAATTTTATTCTAATTATACCTAAGATCGCTAGAATAATTATCGGAGTAAATTTAAGTATTCTGAATTTTCACAGTTAACTGAGTGTGAAGACACATACTTTTTTAAGGTAACTATTGAATTTCTGGCTGCCTTTAGAGCATTAATTGCAAAGGTGAAAAATGGACCACATTCAGATAATTTGAAATAAATTAGGCGTTATCTCCATCTAGCAATGTGTCCAGTTGGTAATTCCAAAGAAAGCATATGGAACCCTTGGCATTTGGTTACTGTATAAATGTACTGACTCTTGAAAAGTGTTCATTTACAGTGAGCATATGGGCTTAGCTGGAAAACCATTATCTAGCAAGTGTGTGTGTATCATATGAAACTCAAGTATGCATTTTGTCAGTATTTTGCTTTTACACATAAAATCTGATTTTTAATTTTTTTTTTAATGTGTGTTTAGTTATGCAAATAAGCTACAGTATCTGTTCCTTAGGGCATTTTTCACAAATAGAAAGCAGGCTATTTTCTATGTTGTGGTTGTTGTGTTCCATAGCAGACAGTAGGGTGTTGCAATAGCTGAGCTTTGAGGATGTCCATGGTTTATTAGAACTAGTATTGCCGTGGCCAAGAAGAACACGAGTTGTCATATGTACTCATGTGAATCTGTGTTGTTGCTTTATAATAAATGGCTGAAATGCTAGAACAAAGCAGTGTGGTGTACAAATCATTGCTTTTTTGTAATTAAGACCAAAAGTATGAGATTTCAAAACAACTAGACTCTATGTAATGAACAGAATATATTTATAAAGGTATTTGTTAGTCTTGAGAAAGTTTAATCTGAAATTTCATGATGAATCAGAGTCTGGTGCTATATTCTGCCAGGCCAGGACTCTCAAGGTCAGGGAGCCCTTGGCCAAGGTACTCTTTTGCACTTAGAAAACTTTCACCTGCATTAAGTGTCAGGGGGAAAGGGAGGTGTTTAAGCAATTTATTGTGTTGCAATGAAGCTACTGTAGACATTTTTGCAAAAGAGTTCGTGTGAGCTTTTCCTGCCTGTGGCCCCCAAAGGTGGGAATTCAATATGTCTATTTATATCCAAACCATTTACACACCATTTAAACCTGTCTTTCTCTCTGCTTGTGTTCCTATATGAAACCTGAGTGGAAGTAGTTTATTGAAGAGCTGTAAACTTGCTCACCATTGACAAATTCTGCTCTTAGCAGCCACTGAAGGACATCAGAATTGCCTTCACACTGCACAGCAGGAGCAAAAACCCTCCCTCTGTTCCTGTAACACTGAAGCTTATCCAGCAACTTTTGACAGAAGCCATTTACATAATACACCCACGAGCCAGCACCATTTAGGCAGATTCAAGCTGAAGTATTTATTCAGCAAGTTGTAGGGCTTCATGTTATACTTCATTATTATGGTATATTTTAATAATATTATATTTAAATTATACTTGATGTAATTTTTTTCAAGCTGAGGTTATGAGGTTATGTTTGTCTGTACTAATTGCAAAAAAAACATGGGTTTGGTCATTAATAGCTGGCTTTTTAATAGTCAGCCTATTGCTTTAACATTTTACTTTTCATTTAATTTTCGGGGGATTTATGTGGGGCATTTGTTGTCTTCAATGAGTTAAGTGTTTTGGTGCTGTGACCAGTGCCATATGAAAGCAGTTAAAGCGCTGGAATTGTTTACTGCCTGAAGTGTAGTTAGTCAGCAGAACCAGTACACCACATTTCTTTGCGGCTTTTAGTGGAAAACATTAAACAGGCGTTCTTTCTTCAGTTATAGAATTTTTACGTTTTCAGCTGCGTTAGTCACCGAACTAGCGCAGACTCCAAAGACTGCCCCCAAAAAAAGAAAAAGGCGGGTTTTTTTGGTGCCAGAGGAAGTTACCCTGGGAGCGGTGGCTGGGTGCTCTGCTAAGTGTGACATGTGAGCATTACTAGGCATTTCACCCTGCCAGGCTGCAGTCGCTGCTCGCCAGGCTGCTGCTCAGGGGGAGCGCTGCCGTGGCAGTGGTTTGTGCGCCGCTCCTGCCGACTCGGACAGCCCGGCTGGTTTTTGAGCTTTACAAGGCTGTCCGCTGATTGTATAATTTAATTTGTCAAGGAAAAAACCCGATAAGTAGGAGCTCTAACTGAAGAGGAGAATCAGGTTGGCGCAGTGACAGATGTTCGGATAAAGAAGTTGGCTCAGAGAAGATGTACAGAGTCTGATTTTTTTTCTCCTTTTTTTTTTTTTCCTCCCCCTCAATCTGAATGAAGACTATCATGGGAGCTGCATTCACATGGTGATCAAAAGAAACACTTGAGTGATGAACTGCTTTTGCAGAAGTCGTCTAAGGCAGTAATTTGAGCTTTTGTGTGCAGTAGCTAGCTTGTTTTGCTGAAGCATTCCTCCTCAACAGTATTTCTGCCTTACGCATTCCCTGATGGAGAAGCCACAGCTACTGCCTGGTGAAGGAAAAATGAACGCTCCGCATTGCTCGTGTCCCTGACGGAGTAACACCGGCTGCGTTGCTGTCGTTTGGGGAGGCTGAATTCAGCCGGCAATAATATTCAAGGAGTTCATTGTCCCTGTGGTCTGACTCATCGCATGTAAATGTGCTGCAGCCGTGCTGCACGTTGCAGCTATTTTCTTGCATGGGAAAGAATTGTTCTCCTCTGAACAGGTCCTGAATAACTGCTGGAACCGGGATGTGTTTTTCAGTCTGGACTGTTTTTGACATTGAGAAAGGAAGCTGTAGAATGGCAGGATGATCGGGAGGCGCGTTTATTTTCAGTCACCAGAAAGCCTGTGAGGGTTGATTTAAACTGACCTTGCAGGAGTGGGAATAGCTGCGGCCGTCTCTCTCGGGGCAATTGTTCCTTGTTCCGTCCTCTGCAGGACGGAGTCGTGTCTTCTGCAACAATGATTTCACTGTGGGGGTAGAAGGACGCCGTGGAAGTTGTGACATTAACAAAGACAAATTTGCTCCTGAAAGGACAGCTGTGTGCGACAGTGAGTGCTGTTCGGATGGAATTGGATCTTGGGATATTTTTATCAGCTGTTCCACAGTTTTGTTATTGTGGTTTTGATGCTTAGGGACTTTTTATTTTATAAAGAGCAACTTTTTTTCAGCAGTGTCTTGGACATCTTGTGGTGTTTAAGTCTGAAAAATGAAGTGTGAGGGGGGATTGGAATGTCCCTTTCTAGATGCTAGCACACCAGCAGTAGCACTCACAAGTTTGTGAGAGCATGTGAAACAGGTGAAAGTATTTCCTCTATGGTCCCTATTGTGATACCTGCGGTCTGCTTCCAAAAATACCACTGCTGGCATTTTTTTGTTCGCTTTTGCTTCCTCAAACGGATCGAATGAGTCGAGTTTGTATTGTTGTTTTGGAGGAGGAGGAAGATGATTCTCCCACATTTATTTCCAATTTACCTCAGGAAAATGTATCTGTACATCCGTCACCCTCTGGAAATGTGCTGGTAAGGCATGTTGTTTGTTGGCATATTTCCTGCTTATAGTGCTGTCTGAAATACCATTAGCTATATTCCTAAGATTAGGGTGAACATGTACAATGTTGAAACAAGACAAGGTGATAAAATCTGCGTGTAATAAAGATGGAAAAAGCTGAAACTTAGTGGTAGAATTTATGCTTGCAAGGGTTTATTATTTTTCATGTAACCTTATTTACGGTGCAGCAAGAACAGGTCTTGATTCTTGTATAATAGGAGTGGGATTTTAGAAAGCTCAGGGAAATGTATTTGAAGTAAATGAGTTTTCTCTGCTCCACTTCTCACTCTTCAGTGGTACATTTATGCAGTGGTAGCTTTAGAAGCTGACGTGATCATTGTATTATAATAATATGCTGTGTTTATTTAGAGAACTGATAGAGTATATGGTTATATCAAAAAAGAGCAATTCTAAGCTAAAATAAAAATTAACATAAGTCACAGTCTTGGTATAACTGTTAGATTCAAGTTAGCACTTTGAGGAAATGATTAACACTAGGGACTGTGCTTTTATTGCTTTAAATTATTTTATTTTGTCAAGTGACTGACTTAAATCTTGCTGGCATACCTCAGCAGCTTTTCTTACTTACTAAGAAATCCTGCTATATTTAGTAATGGATGTGTGTGAGTGTGAATTTGTTACCATACTTATCTGATGCACTTTGCTTTCCCACTCTATCTAAACAGGTGAAAGACTTCCAGTAACTTGAGTCACTTGCTAATGTAAAAGGGGATTGTTTGCTTATACTGTATAGAATTTGCAGCATGTAATGACAACCTTAATTTTCAGCTGTTATAAGCTTGTCTTCTCAGCTCCTTTTTTTTTTTCTTTTATAGATATGTTTCATTGACTTAGAGGATGTCTGTGTGTTTGAGGTTTTTAAAACTTGCAACTTCTTTGATTCTAAATACTGGTGCTGATTTCTTTGTTTTACTGCCTGGAATGGGGTTTTTTTGTCATTACCTTGTGTTTCTGTTATGTATCAAAAATCTGTATGCGTATCACTAAAACCTAATACGGGGTTTTATTTTAAGATGTGTTTTTTCTTCATTTCAGCCACCATTGGTTCAAGCTATATTTAACGGAGATCCTGATGAAGTTCGAGCACTAATATTTAAGAAAGAAGACGTTAATTTTCAGGTAAAATCAAATATCATTGGCTTTGAATGTATTTTAATTTTGAATATATTTAAATTTTGTTTGTTATATCTTTCTGCTGTACTAATCTCTTTAAAACTTTGCTAATTCTTGAGCTGTACATTTTATATACTAGGCTAAGTAAAGCCTATACATACACTTAATACTGGGAATCAGGTGTATAGCTTTGCAGATTTGTGTGACTAATAAAGACCTAATTTTATATTCCTTGTAAATGTTAGTTCTGCAGTGCTTGAGTAACTGCAAAGTTTGTTTATACGGTTCCATCAGACTAATTTACAGAAAGCTAGACTGGTTGAGTGTGATGCTATGTAGACTTGAATTCTTTTAAAATTGAATATAGCATATAGTATACATTAGACAATTGTAAGAACATAGTCTGGGGTTTCAGTAGGTACCTTTAATAGTGGATTTTAAAAAGGGAAGCCTAATGATTACATTAGTAAGAATGAGAAATTGGGTTTATGTTTTTATGGTGCTGCAAACTCAGGCACTGCAGACATAAAAATTATACTGAAATGATACTAGGTTTGTTCCATTGGGTGAAATTCAAGATTTGAACAGCATGGAGTTACTGTATTTCTGTTAAAATTCTAATATGCATGTTTGACAATATGAAAGATAATACAGCATCAACTCTACATGGATTAGAAATTGCTTTGATTATTGCAGCAGACTGACACAAATCATTTAGGGCTTATGCTACAGGAACGTATATAGCTGTTTCTCCTCCAAATGCATCAGAACAAGAGTGTTGCTAAAAAGCAAAGGCTAAGATCTAGTTGCTACCTATGGGCCCATTTAAGACCATGATAAGTGTTTACACTTTCTTCTGGGGAGATGTAAACCGAAAGCAAATACTTAGTTTGGTATGTCTCTCTTGACATTTAAAAGCATTCTGCAGAATTTACAGCTGAAAAATGCCAGCTGAAAAGTCCCAGTATAAGGAAGCTGTCCTATTGTCTTGAAGAACTTGAGAAGGACCCTATATAAGCAAACCTTCTGTCAAATCTGAAGCTTTGTTTGATAAGGTTGGGCTTTTTTTCCTCTTTCAGGAGTTTTGTATGTCCTTAAGCAAGGTTGTATGATGAATTATACCAAAAGACTTAATATTCTGTTTAGTTATGAGAGCATTAGTTTTGTATCCTTCCAGTGTCTGCGTCTATATGCTCTGGTCACATTGCCATTTTTATTTTTAAAAGATGATTAGTTTGTGTTGTTACTTTGTATTCGTTCATGTGTTAAAGTCAGGTTTAGCATTCATAGCTATAGAGCTTGTAAACAAAGTTAGGTTTACTCTCTTTCTGCCTTTTTTTATTGTCTATTACCAAAGCCTCTGCTGTATTTCAGTATGTATGTGGGAGTGGTTTGGAACTGGGTTTTGTTCTTTCTCAAGTTTTGTCAAACACTTGCAAATAAATAGGAAGATAGGAAGTCAACTGATGTGTTTACATAGGAAAGCTTGTAATTTTTTGCTGCCTTTGAAGAGAATTACTTCAGATTGCCAGGTACTTGTATTGTAGGTAGAATAGTCAAAATCTGGAGGTTTTTACATTTTATTTCTTTTTTTCTTTTTTTTTTAAATTCCTTTCTGTGGATACACCTCCCTTTAATAGAACACTTGTACATCTTAGCCTAGTAACACCCAAGGTATGGTTAGAGTCCGCGCAGGACAAACCTGCTGTTTTTTCACAACCACCTTCTTCAGCATTGGGAGGTGCTTATCACTCATGACCACTGTTTCTTATCATGGCAATCCTGGTCCTACTACAGTATTAAATATAGGATTTACATTTATCCCTTAAATGCTGTTTGTTGGGACTAAATGAGCACGTAAATTCTCCCATTGTCTGGTAGAAATGAAGTAGACTGTTCAGTACATTTTTCTGTGTGTCTGTGTGCATTTTGTTCTTTTCCTTGGGTTTTTTGTTGAAGATGTCCTTGGCTGGAGGTAATAAATCTCTGTGTAAGTCTAGATCCAGACTTGCTCCTTGAGTTATGTGTTACAAACTGGTGTGGACAGAAGAAGGGGAGAAGTGAAGAAAATGAACTAGTTATTTATATTTCTAAAAAGGAGAACGATCGGGATAAACTGTTTTGACCACTGTGGATTGTATTAGACCAGTGTATACACTGGATGTTTTTCCATTTTGCTATCCAAGTGTTTCAGTACAGTTATTTGAATTCCAGAGGCATTCCCTCCAATGCCTCTGCAGAGTCATTTCCCCCTCTCAAGAGCAGCTAATTATTTTGCAGTTTGTATTCTAATAGTTGAGATTCCTTCCATCCTCCCTTCCCCTGTGCATGGGCTGGACTCTGTAACTGGAGACCCAGTAGCGTTCTGTAAATTAATTTTGCCCAAAAGTGAACTGAAGATAGAGCTGTTGTACATCTTCTTTGTGACAGTGACATTCATCTAGGAAAGTTTTTTTATGATGAAATGTGGGTACTTTTTCCTTCTGTTTCATCCAGCTTCATTTACCTTCTTACTTTAATGATATGTTATCTGACATTAATCACAATTGGTTTAATACTCTTTATAAAGCTAGGTGACTTGAGTCTGTGTATTTGGCTTTCCAAAGCTGGGCTGTAGAAAATGATGTTATGGTAATATCTAAATATTGCTTTGAGTTTGGGCTTCATTAGAGCATTATTCCTAAAACAGATGATGTCTTCTGCCATAGTGTAATATTTAGAGACATTCTGAAATAGATAGTCTTTCAGAACATGAGTTGCTGTATGTGACTGTAAGATAATGTACAAGTAGCAAATGGTCTTTTTTCAGAAAGATTGTTCTCTGTTCATGCCACACCAGCCTCTTGAGTCACAGGCTCAGTTTAGATTTAGAAAGTATGTATTGTATTCTGTCTGCTATTGTAATCTTTTGTGAAGGAAGAGCAAATTGAGTGTATCGCTAGCTGCTTAAACTGGGGTTCAAAAAGCCTTACCCTCTCTTCAAGCTGGAAATGTGCGGGTCTTTATAGACAAAACTGATTCATAGGAATTTTGTTCAAATAAATTGTTTGGAAGGTGGACTTTCCTGAGGCTCCAGTTAATGGAAAAAAAAAAAAACCAGAGGGGAAAGGGTTCCTTTTCCCTCCCGTTTCCCAAGAAAGCTTGAGTAACTGTAGCTGCTTGTTTCGTGAATCAGGCTTAAATCACATGCATCACATATGTCAAACAGTATAGAATTTCTGTTATTAGCGTGGCTTTTGCTATGCTCTCTGTCTGTTTGTTTAAAAAATTATTATTATTTCTTGGTACCATCCTGAGCTTTTGAGACTTGACAGAAGGGAAAATCTGGCATTATAATGGATGCATTTAATATCTATTAGTTAATGGAGAGCCTCAACATTTCCTGCTCTTGCTGATTAGATTAGTGTGGCTGGTTTGAATTCTACATACTTTTCAGCAATTAGTTTTAGCTAACTGAATGATTTCAGCATTGCATTTTATAAATGAGTATTGGTTTGGGCTTTTTATTTTTAAGATTTGGAGACCTGTTACTGCTGTAAACTCTGCCATTTCTGTTTGTAATCAGAACTCATATGATGTATGTTCAGTTTAAAAGACCATGAAAATGGAATATTTCATCTCAGCTATTAGTTAAGAATGTAATTCTCTCAAGGGAATAACAGCTCACTGTCAAAAATGATTTAAAGGTTGGCAATCTGACTACTGAAGTGATTGTTCAAAATCAGAACAATTTTTCCTGCTCCTAGATCTATTAGAGTAGTATTTCTTGCCATGAAAATTGATACTTCAGGTAACCCAATATTTTTTATAACTCCATTGCACTTGATCTTAGCCGAGGGGACAAACATCTGATCCTCTCTGGAACTGGTGTCAGTGTGCCCCTTGCTCTTCTCATACTAAAGCCAAACAAGCTCTTTTTTTGGACGATTCCCAAAACAACACAGATCTCTCACAATGCTCAAAAGTGCTCACTGTTCCTATTTAAAATAGTAATATTGACATATGTGACAAGGGACTTAAACATGAAATACCTGGATCTTACTGTATATTGTGCTTTGTGAGATTAAAATAGATTTAAACTACGAAATGTTCTAAAGCTGCTTTATGTGTGAGTTGGTGGTTTTTTCCCAACAGAAAATGTAATAATGGGAAGTGAAATTCCTCATACTGTACCATTATAGCCATTGGTACCCTGGAGCAATCAGGGTTCTCTGTGTGATTTCTATTCTGAATTATTGGCCATCCAGCACGGCTCTTAATTTAATGTCTTTTTTGTGTAGTAAGTAACCACAAAGTAAAAATTCACCGGTGCTGCTATTTTGGGAAGAAGGGAAAAACAAAACAAAACCATAGAACCAAATGATCTTTTGTCTGCCCTCTCTAACCCACACCTGTATTAGATAGCAATGGAGTGTTGCCCATAAATCCCAAGTTTTGTTGGTGGGACTGACAAGGGGTGTGATCCTGTAGCACCAAAGTGCTGGTACAAAGAGGAGAGCTGAGGTTGTGTCTGACTCGTATTTTGAGCAGTAGAGTGGCTCCATGGATGACTGTTCCAGTAGCGATGTGGGCTCCATTCCCAGTCCTGCCAAATGTGGGTTTGCATAACTTCTTCTTTGTGTTTTTTGGGTAGTAGGAGAATGCTGCTGGATGTTGGTCTAGGGTAAGACACAACATTAGTTGCAGGTCACTGTATATACTGAAAGAGGAAGAAAATTGGCTTGTTGGTCTAGTGACAAGTCTAGGACTCCTTATTTAAGTACAGTTTAAAAAACAAGAAAGATTCTTTGAGATGATGGTATTGGTCAACAAAGTCCTAAAAGAAGCTAAATAGAAAAAATAGGTAGTGTAGGTATGATCACCTGGCTTTCATCTTCGTGCTTTACCTTGTTGTTTGAACTACTGGAGTAACAGGTGGTTTTCTGCATATTTGAGACTGCAGTGTAGAACAGGAAAACCTGAATTACTTGGCTGCAGTATGGAACATTCTACAAGATTTAGTAAAGTTTGATGTTCTGATCATACAAATGAATCCTGTGCCTATTTCATGCATTGAAAGAATTTTTATATATGTTGTTCTGTGGGAAATTGTAATTGCTCTCTAATTCAGCAATTACATTGAAATATTTCACTGTGTAAAGAACATCACATAAGTAAATATCATGGGCTTGCTTGAGTACAAATGAACAAGAAGCCATAATTTGTAATGAGGTAAAAATAATCGTTAGGTATTTTCTTACCTTTGTGTTCACGATCTTTCTGTAGCCAATTGTTTTACCAATTATTAATGTGGATTTTCTTATTTGTAAAAATATACATGCGTACTACAAATGTAAATTCACTTTAGTTTGACTTACCTGTGCTTCTAGAAACTTTTCTGCATGAATTGATATGCATAAAGTGTTTGAGCTGTGCCTTTTGTTATCAGTGCTGTTGTAACTTAGAGTCACTGTTAGTGTAAGAATTTGCTGGTTGGGACAGCTGGAAGAAGTTCTCAAAGCAGGTTAATATGGGATGCTTTTTAAACAGTTGTGGTTGATGTGCAGTGCCATGTTCCTGTGCTTTTGGTGAGGGCAAGACTCAGAGAGGCTGTTTTTAACAGGGAGTGGAAATAGTTTTGAGAACAGGGGAGAAGACTTTGACAGTTTTGCAGAGATTTCCATGGGCCAGATAAAAGCAGTGGGAAGACAGGCGTGTCCAAATAGCTCCTTTCTGCTTCCGGAATACTGTGACTATTGATCAGAAAAAGGGGTTATTCATCATGGTTGGTGATTTGGTCCACTCAGAGTATATTTGCAGGGAAATAATTTTCCAGGCCGGTTCACCTGTAACACCTCTTGGTATTAGATAAAGCTTCTGGCAATCACAGCAAAGCTACCCTCTGGTTTTTGCCTAAACTGGTGAGAGTAAATAGTGGTCAAAAACAAGTGTAATGTAGCAAAGGCTAAGCAGGAGTTGTGAAAAGTTTTTAATTCTTCAAGTTGTGTTTCTGAAGAGGTGAGATTAAGGGTTTGCTAACCGGTCTATTTGTCCCAGACATGCCTCACACCCAGTGCTGGTAACTATTTTGTCAGGTTCCTGCAGGCAAATCATGGGATTTACATAAAGGACTTTTTCATTGGCAACTGGAGTTGGCAACAAAAACTTGCTCTGAAGTATTTGTTACTGTGGAGCAGCATCTCATTGTATTCCTTGGCAGGACAGACATAACGTCTGGTTTGCTCATTTGAGTGTGAGGGAGGAATTAAAAAGTTGCCCAGAAAATTGTAAAATATTCTGAAGAGCACAATTTATTTATTTTTTTAGATCTTATTTTAATAGGTTGGGTTATGCACTTTTTGTTTCTTAGTTGTTGCCATTGCTAAAGAGTTTCAATCTGTCATGCATTTTTCTTCTCTAAAAGTATCAGTCACTGGTTTTTTATTGGGTCTTTTTCTAATTTCCAAGTGCAGGCAAGCTTTTAATAAAGTGACACTGTCGTTATTGTAACTTGAAGCCTCTAGACTGACATTGTGAAGGTGTAGCTGCAGTAGTATTTTGGAGGAGTGCACAATTTAGACCTCTTAAAATAAAACCTGAATTTAAGGCCTTCTTTCCAAAAATGTTGTAATATCTTGAGTCTCTAACCATAGCAAAGAAGTATTTAGTGAAAAATGGTGACTTTTGAAGTATTAATAAAGTGCATAGAAATATTTGTATGTTTTTTGCTGTATTGAGAACACTTTTCCTTAGAGATGGTTAGAATACGAAGTTTGCCATCTTTGTAATGTGTTTGCTGTAGCTGGTGTGATTCTTAATATTTATATCTTCACGTTTTAGCTATCAAATCTAGAGGAAAAATTTTTTTTGCACTGCTTGCTAATTTCCCATATTGATATATTTAAAATTATGTTCCACCTTGAAACCCTTTCTTTCTCCACTAGAAAGATTTCTGCTTGGTTGAACATTATTTGTAATATGTTTTTATCTTCAGTTTAGAGTGTAGCAGATTTGGGGGATAAAATGACAGGTATTTCTGAGTTAGAAGACTTTTTAATATGATGAGAACACAGGATATAACTTAGAGCTTGGTGCTAGTTATTTTAATTCAGTATCATCCTTTGGATTTTTAAGCAGTAATTACCCGAGTTTTCCTGCAAATAAGAACTGTATATTGAAAGAATACGAAGATATGTTTGCCTGTATATAAATGCATACAAGTTATATATAAAATGTGGGCTTATTTTGTTTTTGAATGGTCACTTATCTAATGTTAACGACCGTAGGCATATGATGAAAGGACAGTGAGAACAGTCCTTTGAAATAACTGCAGGAGGTTGGAAAGGAAATAAAACATTCCTGTATAAACAAACACTAATAAAGAGAATTCCTGCAGTAAAATACACTGCTGAGAAATTCAGAGCAGCAGCTGCTGCCTGGCAGCCTCTGCCTGGAACCCAGCTTCAGGTGCTGGAGCAGAGGCCAAGGAATCTTATATTGGGCAAGTGAGGGACTGTGAGACTTCACAAAGCACAGGTGAACTCAGGATGGGCAGAAATCACAAAACAAGCTGTGTGTGCCTTCAGACCCTTCTACTGCTAACTTCTAATAGAAGTATTTTTATTACCCATTTAAATAACAATAATTTTACCTACCTCTCACTCAGAACGGATCTCTAATAAGAACTGAGAGCTTTTGTAATTAGATAGAGGCATTTTAAATAGTTAATGATTTTAATTTAGTATGTTTTCATTTTGTGTGAAGTATATGTAAATATATTTTTCGAATATATGGGTGAGAAAAATCTAGCATGTAATCTCAGAGACTGATGGTAGTTCTCATCTTCTCTATTTGTTTGCCCACATACTTCTAATAAAATACAGCTTTCTAATGGGAACAAGATGTTTCTTTCTCCTTAAACATTTGTTTGGATTTTTGTCCAGTGTGCATCTCAGTGTATTTTATTGCTTTCTGCTTCTAGATAGTCTCTGTACTAAACTTTCTAAGTATTTCCATCACGAACAGGAACCCCCACTTCCTGTGTGACCACCCTTATGAAATGATGAGTCATATGAGACTCCTGCTTTATAATATGTTCAGTTAATTGAAATTTCTTCACATCTGAAAAATGGCAAGAAGATTCTGTGATGAATTCTGGTTTTGAGGGGAGTGTTTGTGATCTTGAGCAAACAGGAGAGCAGGTTGTGCCTGCTCAGAACGTGCATCTATGCATCAGCTTTTATTGTGGAGCTGAAGTATCTTGCATGTAAGAAAGTCCAAGAATTGGTTTTTAGAAGGACATTTTGTGAATAGCACAGCCCAATGTGTGTGGTGTTTCATTAACAGGAGACAAAGCTTGTGAAACACCTTCTCACCAAGTCTGATCAAGTTTTAGTGAGGTGTTTTTAAAGGAGGAAATGGAATGCAGCATTACCATATGGGAATATCCAGGAGTTACTTTGGTAAAGAATTAAGTACCTTCTTAAATACATGAATATTCATGTTATATATCTGAAGAGACAAGAAGAAACTTTGCTGCAGGAAATGTAGGGAAGCTCTTTCTATACAAAAGCTGATTCTACTTCTAAAGGATTGGATATTAGGTTGTTTGATCCATTGATGTGAAGCCTGACTGATTCCAGAAATGGAGAACTTTGGAGACTAATTCTTCCAGGTGTAGTGTAAACTTGCTGCTGGTTGTATATTGTAAACAGTATCCACCAGCTACTCAAAGATTATTTAAATTCTTCATGTAGAAGTTATTTACTGTAACTTAACTTTAAAGTTGAGCATTTCCTGTTCATTAGTGTGGGATGTTTTTCAAGCATGTCATCATTAATCAGATATCTTAGTTCCTTTGTAGAGGTTTAGAGTGAATCATGTTTTTCAGCCTCAATATAAAGTGTGTCCAAATGGTGTTGAGTTCCTCCTCTGGTGTAGAAATAGATTCAAGATGTTTTAAATACAAATCTGTATAATTAGGCATTTTCCTTCAGAATTGAAATGTTTAATGAGAGAAACTTGCCAGCCCAGAGAGGAGTAATTCTTTGCTTCATGTCAATAACACAGTATTTAGCCTCTGCAAATGAGATTTTCAGATGTCTTGAGTTACCACTCTTGTTAGAGTGGCACAAAGAGGCAAACCTTCAGCAGAGTTACAGGATAATCTGACCAACATCAGCAAATTGCTACTCAGTACAGCAGGCTTATGGGCAGTAGCTCTCAAAAAGTTACCATTGCAAAGGGTAGAACTGAGAAGACCATTGTGCTTACATGGCATGGTGCTGCCTTGAACAGAAAATGAGAATTATTCTTTAGAGACTTTAGTATGAATTAATATTAGTGTGCTGTGCAGGCTAACATATCCTCCTTCTCATCAGGCTTGGTAAGCTTGCCCAGTACTATGCTAATGTGGATTTACTGTTTTCTAAACTGGGCAAACAAGCCTGGATGTCTGCATGGCAGTGGTTTACTGTATTGGCCAAACACTGAATTTCTTTTGCAGTAATTGAGAATTTGACAGACAGCTTTTGTTTCAGTCACTGTTATTTCTTTAACATTGAAAAATTCTCATTGGTGTAGAGAGTCATGAATAATTACTTCAAATTTAAATGTTTGAAGAGTTTTTAAAGTTTCAAGGGTTTTGTGTTTCAGTCTTCAGTATGATTCTTAGTGATAATGATTTTGTAGATCATGTCTAATTTGCCATTTTACTTTTAGTGATTATTGCTTAAGATTGTAACCTTCAAAGCATAATTGGGCTTCTGCGTTTCCTGCTGCTTTTACAAAACAAGCTAGAGGCAAGGTCTTGAATAGTTAGAGCTTACTGGAGTTATTCCTGGCAGTTGCTGTGCCTGACATGCAAAGGATTGGTATTTTAGAACAGAACATCCTCACTGAAAGAGCAGAGAGAAGAAAAAATTTCAATAGTCTTAATGTGCATTGGCTTCCAACATGGACACAGTCCTTAAAGAGGCTATTGCTGGGAAAAGCAAGATAGGATTTGAATTCACTGATTATTTGTAGTCATTTTCTGGATGAAAACCCTTTATAGATATGCAACATACCTTTGAACAAGACAATTTTCTCCACTTTGCAAGTGGTTAAAGCTACCTTACTGTGGGATATCCAGTATGCTATCAGTAAACATAATTTCCTTTGTCCAGTTTGGCCCTTGTACACAAGCTCTACATGAGGTAGTTGCACCTTTTAAGTTCCTTAAATCTTCTTTAATAAAGGATGGATGGATATGCATCCATCAGTGAAAAAAATAGTGAAGAGAAAGTGTTTCTCATTTGTTTGCTACGTGGTGTAGGGAGGGTTGTCCCATAAATACCCAAGGAGTAGGACTCTTTTTGTCTACTGCCAGTAGGACCTGAAAAGGCTCATACTGGTGTCAGGTATCAGGACAAAGGAACTGGAAGGTCATTGCAACGAGTTCTTGCTGAAGAGTGTGCTCCAAAAGTTCAGATACCATGTCTTGGATTATGAAGTTTGAGGAGGTATTTTCTCAGGCCTGGTATCAGCCTGTACCTTTCTGTCTCCAAAACCAGTGGAATTCTGTTCTCTTTTCAATCTTTTAAAGTCCTCCTTTATTATTATCATCCTTCCTGATCATTAATTTAATTTCTGTTTGAATTTGCATGAAATACTAGTTATATACATATGTATATGTGTAATTATGGTAACTTATAAATAAATTACATGATGCTGACTTGCTGTCTCAAAGGAGTGCAAATATCTTGCCTTAGTTGTTGCTATTTCCTATAATGATAGTTATCTTCTAAGCTTATCCCGTGTCCACTTAGCCTAAGAAATAGTGCAAATAAGATACTTTGATGCTAAGGTAACCAGCAGTTTTAGATGAGCTTTTATCCTCACTATCAGAGGCTTGCTGTTGGATTTCTTTTGTGATCAGTGTGGGGACTTTTCATTTTCCATTGCAGACTGTTGCTGGATGGAAGTTTTTTTTGCTCCCATTTTACTCTTGTTCTTCAGAATAGATGTGTTCTGCAGGATTTTTCTTGCCTAACAATTAGCCTTTGAATTAGCATAGATTGTGTTGTGTGCTGTTTGGAGTTCAGAATGGTGCAAGGGTCTCTTAACAGAAGGGCTTTGCATATTCCAACTAGATGACCTTACTTCATGAAGCTATTTAACTTAACACACACCAGGAAAATGTTTTGGCTTGCTCCAAGAAGAGGTGCTAACATTAAACACACCACCTGAAATGCACATCTTTCCTGTCAGCAAGACAATGCAGTTAGTGGGACAGGTATCTGTTTTACATCAGTTGTTGTCATTCAGGCACTTGCCTTTGCAGTGAAAAGGGCAGAAACCCCAGCTTTTCTGAACAAAAGTGTCAGTGGCCTGAACATAATGTGCTGGATTTAAACTGTGATGGAGAAGTGCATACCTTACCTAGTGTGGTGTGTGATCTTTCACTGGAGCATAAACAGAGCCTGTATTGTACTGTTTTCTCTCTTGGCATATTTTCTTATTTGTGTCCTCAAACATCACAGATGATGACACTGTAAGACGAGGCAGTGCCCCTATTCCAGCCCACTCTGTGAGCACAGGCTGGGTTACATAATGTGCTCCACAGCACTGTACTCTCATTATGGACAATCTATTGTTTTCTCATACTGCTTTTTTTTCAGAAATAGTTTCAGAATTATTTATCATTTTTCTTACCAGCAACTGCACTCTGATTAAAAGCTGGGGTTTTCTTCTGCCATACATACCAGGTAAATGTTTATGAATCATATAACTGGCATTTGGGAAGGATAAAGCCAAGGGCAAGTATTTTCAATGATATATTTTTGGTTTGGGGGTTTTTTGTGTTTGCTTTTTTTTGGTGTTTGTTGTTGGGGGTTTGTGTGTTCTTTTTTTTTAATATAGCAGAGTTCTGAGTGCTCTAGAGGTTAATGGATGGGTATTTTTTAATTTCAGTGCATTTTTTTTTTGCTCTCTCCCACACAGGGATCTAGCATGCTAACAAATACTCTTGGCCCTAGAAGTTTGGGTTTTTTTTTTATTCCTGAGTTAAAGGAAGGAAAATATATCCAGAATGCCTCAGCTGCACTGTGAGATCAAGTTGCTCTTACCAAAGGGTACAGAATAGCTCTTTATTCATTCTATGTATTGGGCAAGAATTCAGTAACCTTTATTAGTGATAAATGGGACCAGTTCTTGATGCTGGAACTTTTCTGTGAAAGGGAGCAGCAGCTCACAAAACCTGCTTAGTTATTCAGGTCTTTATCCAATATCCAAATGAATGCCTGAGTTTGCTCACAAGAAATCCTGGCCTTTATAATTCAGCCAGAAGCATTTATATGTTGTGTAAAAATGTCTACATAGCATGTAAGAAAGTAGAAGCATGTAAAAACCTGGGTTTACCTTTTCTTACAAGCTGTGCTTGTTCCATACACAAGTTCTAAAACCTGACCAGCAGAGTTATGATAGCAATATCACAAAACCTGCATGGAATATAAAGGTTAAAGGGTATGAGAAGATGTGTGTTTCCACAAAACACTCTGACTCAGTACTTTCAAAAAAAAAATAATTGAAGATTAATGGGTTTGAGCTGAATTACTTGGAAGTGGAAAAATACAGAGATGTTTCATTGTTTCAAAATCTGCTTCTTGAAATACTTGACAACAAGTCAAAAAGTCTTCTTGCTGTGAACCGCTTTAGTTGAGAGAAATAACAACGCAATGTCTACCAGAATACCTCAAGCACTCCTGTTCTCGTATGTGAACAAGACATACTCGAAGTACTGAATTTCTCTTCTTAAACATCTTAACCACATCAAAATAACTTGCTGGGGTTTTTTACTGTACACATTTAAATGAGAATTTTTTACTGTCATGTTCTGAAGGAGATATTAGCTGGCTGTATAGTCCAGCAATCATAATCTTAGATGGAGTTTGAAGCTTAATAGCTGTTCCTTGCTCTAAATGTGACTCACTTGCTTTTGTGTGTCTTTCTTTTAGGGCCACTCTTTTAACAGGAACAGGGCTTCAAACAATTAACACCTGAATGGTGTTTTGTACCGTGATTTTTGTGATGTAAGGCAGCATTTGAAGTTAACTCTTTTAATTAAAGATGTCTGGAATAGTGTTATTTAACAGCATGAATTGTTCTGAATTTCAGGTTCCTTTTTTACCAATCTTTTTTTTGTAATGTAGTATCAACTTATATTTGAAATATCACTTTGCTGAGTTTCTATGGACATTGAAGTTTGGGATTCAATAAAAGTTGAGCCAGCAAATTTTCTCCTGTGAAACTCTTCCTGTTAAGTTGTTCTACTCTTTGCCAAAGTTAAAGACTAGATTGTCTTTTAGACAAGAGTAATTTGGCATCCGATGTTTGCTCACATGACTTGAACTCTTGGTGGTTTTTTGTACAGATTTTGTAAAAGGTATTTTTCGGTGTTATTTAGAAATACTAGAAAGATGCAAATGAGCTATCTTATTTGTTTATAAAAAGGAATTTTTAGTAAGAAGTGATTGAATGTTAGTGAATGTTCCAATACAATACGTCACAATCATATATATATACACATATATATAAACATATATTAAATGATATTTTTTCTGTGCAACCTTAATTTTAAATGATTCCCACCAGATTGCTTGTAGTGTTCAGGCATGTTAGAAAGGAACCAAACCCTCAATGTCCTTTGTGTTTATAAGTTTTTATATTGTGTTTGAATTGTATGCAGTGGTTCAGTAAGGATAGAGGTTTTTATCAGTTTTAGGTTTATTATTTGACTGGAATCATTAGCTCAGTGGGAAGTAAATTATTTTCCATGGATTTTAGTGCTGTTCTGTGAATTTGAGCTTTAAATTCAGTCACAAAAATTCCATTTTAAAAATGTCCAGAGGCATCATGCTAAACAAGGATGTTTTTGGAACTGCAAAATATGTCCAGACAACAAAGCCATGCAATGTGAATTCCTCCCTGCCTCTTTCTTGGTGGGGAGTCTCATTTGTGTGCATGCCATGTGGAATGGTGTGCAAACAGATAGTGTCATTCTGTTCTCCTCTAGATAAAGGTAAAACTCAAATATTTGACCTTTTTTCTGTAAAACTTTAAATATTCCTCAGGTTTCATGTTAGGAAAGAAACTTGATTGCCTGGGATGTTCCAGTAGTCAGAAAAGGAAAGGACAGTTGCTTGGTTATGAAATGCATTATAGTTGGTCATTGTTTTTATAGACTCTAAAACTCAAATTTGGCATATGTGATACTTTTTTTTCCCTCTTAGGCTTTCACCATGACAGATAACTTATTGTCCAGGAGAAGGAGGTTTCCTGACCAAGGAAACCTGTGTTGCTCTTATTAATTTGTTTCTCATGGTGGAAATGTGAATATAGCTTGATAGTTTTTATAGCCAAATTTCTTAGCCAATTAAGAGTGCCATAAGTAAGGACATCAGAATAGAGCGGATTTTTTTATTTCTGTAGTTTTTAATGCCACTCAGCATGGGTTTCCTCCCTTTTGCTCATCCCATTCACCCAGACTCAAGTTAAACTTCTATCTTGTTTCTGAAATATGCCCATATGCACAGTCTGACCATTTGCAGTTGCTAAGTGTTTGATTCTGGTATTTGGAAAATCAGATTTTGGAATGGAAAGTTAGTGTCTCCTTTGCAATTATATAGCTAGTAGTCATTTCTTCTAACATGCTACAAGTATGGTGCTTCCTGGTTGTTTTGTGGGTCAGTGTAGAGCTACTCAAAATTCTCTTGTCATGGGATTTTTTTTTTGTTGTTCCTTGTGGCAATTTAGAAAATTGTGAGCCTGCGCTCTCGAGGAACGCAAGTGTTTAGGATGCCTTATGTTCAGGTAAACTCTTGGTTTGTTATAAAATGGTGCTCTGGTGACCTTTTTCCAGGCTGTAGTTCTCTTCTGACTTACCTTTTATTTTTTATTGTAACCTACAGCTGCCGTCCAGTTTTTGTAAGGCCTCCACAAACTCACAATACCACAAGTGATAGTCATGAGTAAATGGTTTTGTGGTTTAATCCATGATGTGACAGTTTTTATTATTGTTGTTGTTACTATTATCATTAATATTGTTATCAGCTAGAAACGGGTAAAGAGCATGCACTATTAAACTGGTACTGAAGATCTTAACTAGAAACAACAGTGGAGTTTGGCAGGTTACAGCTGGAGTGACCCTTGTTGCTAAAACCACTTCTTCTCTCCTACAAGATAAGGTCTCTTGAGCCAGTGATCGCTCTGTCTTAATGAGCAAGAGGGTGAAGATTCCTCCCTGGTTTTTTGTGACTGTTTGGAGGTCTAGATTTGCTCTGCCCTCCTAATAGATGGCTTGAAGAGGATGTGTCTTGAAATGTAATGAGAAGTGATAAGGTCTTACTAGTGAAGCTTTAATGCTGGGCTTTCAAAACAGTTTCTTTCAAATGCAGTACAAGTGTTCATACAAATAGGAGCCATGACAATTAGTTCAAGAAATTAATACAGTCAGTATGACAAATCTAATAATTTCAACTAAAATGTATCTATTGTCTGACTTCAAAGGATACTTTGTGGTTAGCTGTAGATGCTGAAACCTGGGTTGCAGAACGATTTTCCAGCTTTCTGCCACTGTCTGTGAGAAAGTCTTTGCTTTCTCACAGACACTGGCTGAAAACAGTTAGAAGTTTCTGTAAACTAATCCCTTTGTCTTGCAGGTTGTTTTGCAGTATTGTTATAGTTCTAACTAGAAAATATTTAGAAATGGGTGTCTTAGAATTTGGCCAATCCCCTCAAGGGGTGGATGGCCAAAGGACCAATTACCTTATGCCATTTAACACACTTTTGCCAACTAACATGTAAAAGCCTTTGGAAAATTATTAAAACGCTTCCTTTTATCCCTGAGCCTTGGACTTCGTGTGTTTCTTCTCTTGCCATCCCCAGCACAACAGCGACAGTTAGCCATGTAATATGTATTATTTTTGTGGTTACTGTCATGCTTTCTTCATATTTTAAACATTAAACAATGTTACACCATTAGTGTAACATTAGCTTGCTCTCTATATTGGATATGCATCTTAATTTTGAAATATGGTGAGAAAATAGAGGTCAGCTTCCAAAATTATGTAAAAAAAAATTAGTTAGAAATTTGTTAATTTTTGACAATGCAAAGTTCTGAGAATTGACTTAAAAATACAAGAAAAAATCCAAAGAAATAGCAGATGAATTACAGTTAAGGTAGGGTGGGGATACAGTATTAATTTCTCACATATTTTCAAGTCTTGAAAGTCTAGTACTTACTCTTTTTCTACTAGTTTCAATTCACTAATTTACAAATGCTAGCTATGCATTTTTAAGACACTATTGCAATTGAACGTACTTCTGAAGAGTTAGTCCTCATTTCTGGAATCAAGTACCTAAAGTAAACTTCTAACAAGTTTAAAGTTGGAGTGTATAGGCCATATATTTACATGTGTTCTTTTTTTTATATGGGAACAAAAAATTTAGTTAGAGTAGACAGTTATTCCCCCTGAGGAAATGATTCTTCTAAAAACTGTAGCAAAATTCGTTGTTCTAGTGACTCCCAAGAGTAGCGCTGGGACTTCACACTGTGGTACTGGACACTATCAAAGAATTGGAAATACTTTGTAATAATTTCTTACACATTTTCCATGAACTCAGGAGTTATATGTCATCCTGGTTGAAAAGTCCTGTCTCTCCAAACTAACCAAAAAATCCACTAAGAGTTATATTTAAACCCAGTTTCACTTAAAAGGAATGTTTGTTAAAGCTACTGCAGAGTATGTTGGAATTGAAACTCGTTGAAGATTTGTGATCATGTATTTAGGGTTGATTTCTACCAGGAACAGATGGTACTAGAAGCAGACAGATGACAAGTCATACAGCACAAAACACCTATTAAATGGTATTTTCTAAGTGTGATCATGAAATAATGAGAGTGTATTAAAGTGTTATTGCAAAATTTGGTTTTGAAGAGCAGATAGGCTAAAGAGCTTTTATGAAGGGGGAAGTTACATTCAGTCTATTTCAAAAAATACTTTCATTCTAAGATCCCTGACCAGTAGATGTTGAACTATTTGAAGGGCAAATTGAAGTTATATTCTAATATACTCTTGAGAAAGTCATAGACTGGTTATGGCAGTCTTACTGGATATGCATGGGATAAGAGATCTGCCTTTAAGGCATCTAGTTCCTTAAAACTCCCTGTAGTTCTATGTGGTTACTCTAAATCAATTACCGAGATAGAACCCAAACCAGGCATAAATTTTTTTATGTCAAAGGACACTTACTCAAAGGATACTTTAAAAAGAGGTAGGTTTGAAACCTGCGTCTTTAAATTAGCATAGATTTGTCCATTGTAGAAGTTTTGATCCATGAAATAAGCAATGAAGCAATTAAAGCTTCTGGTTTAGGTCAGAAGAACCAAAGGTGGCATTACCATTGTTTTAGGTTAGGAGAGTTTATGAAGAAGCTCACAGGGCCACTATCCATGTCCCTTTATTCCAAATTTGGTTTTAGCGGGGTCATAAGGCCTTCTCCCATGCATTTCTCATGTTGTCATCTTATGCAAACTCCTGTGTAGATGAAATGCTTGTGAAACTTGATAAAATGGAAGTACTGGGCATGGCAGGGTTATGTATTTTTCACATAATGCAACCCAAAGGCACGTATAGATATGATGCTGGGGCTTTTGTAGTGCAGAGCTATCTGCATTCCTGAAAACTGATTCCTTAAGAACTGAGTCCCTTTTTAGTTTAATGACAGCATTGACCAATATCTGGAATTAAACTTGGAAGGTTTCTTGTTGGGAATATAAATTCCTTTGTTGTTTCTACTGGGATCAACAAGTTCAAAAAAGTTAAAAGTTCTCTTTCAACTATGTAAAACCTGCTTAATACAATCAGTGTGATCTGTTTCCTTACTACCATTACAGCTGATTTAGAGCTGTAATAGTCCCATTTGCCTTGCAGATTTTTGAACTGGAAAATGTAGGTGCCACAGCACTTGCTTTTGTATGTTGTCAAATACTGCTACAACACTGCAATACTTGGAA
The DNA here is from genome assembly GCA_013397115.1 of Edolisoma coerulescens. Lineage (NCBI taxonomy): Eukaryota > Metazoa > Chordata > Aves > Passeriformes > Campephagidae > Edolisoma > Edolisoma coerulescens. The sequence continues at coordinate 77,290 of VWZW01013750.1, read as the reverse complement.
TTAAATAGTACCAACAGTGTTGGATTTTACAATCTGTATAACAGTGACTATTATGTACAAAATCCCTTCTCTAGTGAAACTTTTCTTTTAGTGTCATTTAAGTTTATGAAGTTAAAGGAAGAATGTTAGAGCCAGTATTTATATTAGTATGATAATATCGGTGCTGCAAGATGTCAGCTTCCAAAGTTCCTTGTTAAAGCTGAAAGCTTTCTTTGTGTTATTTAATGTAGTTCTTTATGTGCAGTAGTTTGTATTTGCAGATGAAATTTGTTCATCAAGTGATTACTTTTTAAATAAAAAGTAGTTGATCTGTTCAGCAGTACTTTAGTAGCATTCAAAATATGGAATTCTCTTTAATTTTACTCAGATTTCATTTATTAAAATTCATTAATTAAATGTAAGTCTTCAAATGGAGCAAAATGAGAATTTTCCTTTAGTGGAAGTAAAAACCTTCATGAGAGGTTGCTGAATGCAGCATTTCTGCTTTTTTTTAACAAGTTCTGAAAACCAGGTTTTTAAATACGAAACCAAAAGCTTTTGCACAGAGAAGTTAAATTTTAAAAAAAATTGTTTGGAAGCATCAAAAAAATGCCAGCTGTGAAACTAGAGAGGAAAGAAGGCCAGGGCTTCTGTCAGAGCACCCTCAGCATGTGGAATATTTGTGGTCTGTAGATACCCTGGGGCTTGGGATTGTTGAAATACCTAACTCCGGAATTGACCCAGAAAGTGACAAGCAGTGCTGCCCTGGTGCTGCAGAGAGCAGGGACATCTCTAGCCTCCTGCATCCGTATGCTCCCAGTTTGTACTCCCTGCTGCAGAACTGGGAGTTGGGCTTTGAGAATTTTCGATTTGTCCGCTTAAGAGCAGCAAAACTGAAATATTTGCATGACTGGAAACTCCCAGCTTGGAAACAGGAGTGGTAGAGTGGAAGTGTTGCTTGTGTTTAAGCTGCTTTTATGTTTGTATCTTGGTGGTTTCAAGATGCTCAACGTTTTTGTTAATAGAGGTTGGATTTTTGGGGGGAGTATGTCTGAAATTCATCAGAAGTTTGGACCATGGATTTTTCAGGGAAATACATTTGTGGCTTGGTGATTAGTGTATTCCTACATAAACATCTCCCTTCTGTCCACTGTTTTATTGGAAGATTTCTGATTCGTTCTGTCACACGGGTTACTGGTATGACTTCTGTCACTGAGATGTTAAAAATACCCCAAAACAAAACAAAGTTACCAACAACACCAGTGTGATGAACCTTTTTGTAATAATAAGTTTTGCCCTTTGAGTGGGGAATGCAGTTTTTGCTCATGTTCCTGTGTAAATGCTGTCTCTACAGAAGAATGTGCTCATGGCCCATCTTATTTTCTCTAATACTATGATGAAATTGCAGACAGTATACTATCATACTCATTCTTATGTGTTCCTTTCATTCTTTGTGTTCCTTAATTTCTAGTTTATAGGTTCTTTAGCGTTATCAAAAAGGCTTCAATGCTAGCTACCTGCAGGAGCTCTGTCCTCCATACTGGAGGAATGAAAACGGACTTTCATTGCTGGGTGGTCTTTACTGTCTTTCAGCTGGAGAAGCAAGTTCAATATTTGCATTGCTTTTCTTTTTCCTTTGTGCTTCTAGTATTTTTCCTTTCCTTTTTCTTTTTTTCCCCCCTCCTTTTTTTTTTAATTTTTTTTTTCAGGATAGCAAGTCCTTGGTGCCAGGGGCCTGTCTTTTATTATCCTAGATGTGTAAGCTGCATTTGAGACATCCTGGCAGGAAATTGGTGAGATACTACGTGGTGTTAGTGAGTAAGTGTAGCACTGATTCCTTAGGGTGCATCAGTGTCAGGTTTGCGCTGCTCAGTTTGGAATTTCTTGCGTGTAATTCAGAAAATTTTGTTAGGAAACACTGCTAGTATGGTGAACTGTGTAGCTTTGACTTTTTCTGAGCAGGAACTAAATAGAGAGTAGGTCGTTTGGGGCAAGGGGTTGTGTGTGTGGTGATATTTTCTTAGAGGGGGTGGTTCAAATGTTCTGAATTCTGAAGTTGTCTTGTATGTTTCAGAAGAACTTCTTGGGTCTCAGCTCCAGATTTGCTATAAGATCTTTCCTGCCATGAACTCTAATTTTATTCTTATGTGATGCTACCTCTCAAGTCAGGATTCACTAAACAGGGTTATTCTAGCAAGGAAGAAGAATGCTTTTCCCAATAAAATGTCAATTAAAGATGTGTGTTAATTTTATGATAGTCATGACACAACAGTTGAATTAATAGAAATGTCTTGCCGCTTAAAATTTCTTGCTGCATATAATCTTGATCCCTCACCCCCAGTGTCTTTGCAACTCTACTAAAAAGATCTAGACATCCAAGCAGAGCTTAGGCCAGAACCAGGATGCTGACTGATTATCTGTCTCTTTTCTGATTTCTCACCAGCCTTCCCTCAGAGAGCAAACTAGTTGGTTCTTATTCATTTTTATCACTCACTGTGATGTGATCTTATTTTTCTGATTAAGCTGTATACTGGTGCAGTGAAGTTGGCACTGATCCTGAAAGAGCTGAGAGATATTTTTTGTTAATCTTTCAAAAGAGGATCTTCATTGGTATACATTGTGCATGGATAAATAAGATCTCTTACCGTCAGAAGGACCTTAGATCAGCTTGAACTAATTAAAAGTACTGGGTGTTACTTGCAGAGTGGGTTTTTTGCGAAATAAATTTCACCTCTATCTTCTGTTCACTTATTCACAGTAAATGAAAGAGTTGAAATTGGATTCCACTATTTTTGCCCTTACACACTATAGCTTCTTTTCTATTTTCTATTAAAATAATAACTTCTTAAATTGCTTTAAACTTCACAAAGAAAATGTTTCTCACTAATTGTTGCGTATGACAATAACACAGTTTTTAACTGTGTAGGACAGTTCTTGTCTCTGGAGACAAGTGAATGGCGATTTATAACTGGTGGGTTATATAAAGATGTGATGAGCATCCTGTGTGTGTCAGGAAAACAGTGGCTGACTGTGTAGGTGTTAAGACCTCCTTAGGGAGAAGCATGCTTGTCTTAGTAAATGTGACTGATGTCTTTAGAGTAATTATGGTTTTTTAAAATATTAAATGTACAGTATTTGGAAGATGAACTTTTATGCAGTGTTTTTTCATAATATACAAAATGCTAAACCATACTTTTTTTTATTTTAAATAAAACCTTTTTTCCCCCCTCTTACCACAGGATAATGAGAAAAGGACCCCTTTACATGCTGCTGCCTATCTGGGAGATGCAGAAATTATTGAACTACTTATTTTATCTGGTATGTTCTGTTCCTGTTAATGGAAAACAAATAACTCAATGCACATCCAAAGAAATTTTTATGTACATCTTAGTCTGTGTAGCTTTTTATTGGATATTTAATGTACTAGAAATTAAAGATGCTTGTACTGAAATTTTGGGTTCCAGACTTATTAGTGTTAACAATACTGTGTGGTTGTGCTTTAAAATATTTCTTTGTAGAAAGCTTTCTCTGTTATAGCTATTTTTACTTGTAGCTTGATCAGCTTTCAGTAGTTCAACACTAGTTTAAAGAAGTAGTAGCGTATATGTTACAGGTAGTTGTTAGCAGCATTGCTTTCGTTCTGAAAGGCCCTTCAGAAATGCAATTACATTTGAACATAGAAGATGACACTCAGAGTTGGTTGTATTATTTTAAGTATCTTTGTCTGTTGGCTTAAATGCACCGAATATAATTAGGACCAAATGAAAATGTTAAAATCTCATCTTTTTTTCCTATTTACTTGTACTAAGAAAAATTCCAAGTTCTGTAAAACAGTATACTTTGGTTTGTTTTTTTTTTTAAACCAAGAAACTAAATCAAAAACCCAAAGAAGAACTTCATGACTGAAGGACTGAATTGATTGTCTTTGATCTTGGATAGACCTACCCATCAGGTAGCTTGAGGCTGAATTCATAATACAGAGCTTCAAGCTTACATAGAAAGATGAAAACTTGTAGCAGTCCCACAGAACTACTTTAATCTTCAGTCTGCTTAATTGCACGCCTTACCTGTGCAAAGCTGGCTACTTCCACTACCACCCCCCTCATCAACCCTTTATAACAAATTCTGCTTTAAGGAAATGCCACTTTTAGGATTATAGGAGTTGCTTCCAGACTTTAAACTGAAATTGCTAGGCATAATTTAATTTGTTATAATTTTAGCATGATGTAATATTTTCATTATATATATTAGTTGTACTCTCTCTCTATAATTTTATATACATATAATAAATATACATGATGTGGTATTAATTAATATATCTATCTTATGAACATACTCTATAGTGACATTTTGTCTAGAAAAGTTCACTTTTGGAGAGGTGCAAGGTTTGAAAATCTAAAAAAGGTGCTGGTTTTCCCTCTCAAGAAGAAAGGCAAGTTCTGGTGATTCTTGAAAATACATAGTGACCTCTTTCAACAACTAACAATGTTACAAACTTTGCAAAGTTGTAGTCAGCGACTTCTGCAAGGGAATCTTCAGTGGTTTGGATGAACACAGTCCGTTTACCAGAACTGTGATAGAGCAATATACCCTTCTCAGGCAAAGGGCTTACGGAAGGAGGGAAATTCTAGTTTAGGTCCTGACTGGCGGGCAGCAGTAGGAGAAGAAATATTAGTCCTGCTATTTGGGCACACAGCATGGGCTTAAGCGTAAGGAAAAATGGTGAACAAAGAAGGGAGGTAAGAATTAGAACTGTAAGAATAATCCAAAATTGAGGAGTTACATGGAGAGGTTGTGGGTGCTGCAGTGTCTGCAGATTGTTCAGGGAGGATGTGAGGCATTGATATGTCCCAGATAGCGCTTTTTTTTTTTTTTTTTTTAATGAAAATCAAGATTTGCTTACAGCAAAATAATGCATTGGATAGTTGCAAATCAAAAGCTTTGAAAGCTGTGGCAATGTCAGTCCAACCTTGCTGTGCTCACATGCTGTGCTCTGGACTTCAGTACCGTATTGTGCCTTGCTGGAGAGACACAGCCTCCTGAAAGTCCCAGGAAGAGGCTTTACTGGGAGTGAGCCAGGGTGGTACAGTGAGGGATGCACAGGTAGGTGTGAGTTGTTGACACATTTGTCAGTGAGTGAGGAGGGGCATCAATTGCAGGATGAAAGTGATGTCTGAGTGTTCAGGCTGTTCAGTTTGCAAGGCTGTGCTGTACTTGGGCACAAATATGTATATTACCTGCCTGCAAGTAGTAGTTTTAGGCAAGCCTCTTAAATCTTTAAAAAGTAGTCACCAATTTAGTCTTCCTCATTTCTGGATGCTGGACTGGAAATTTTTGTGGTTGGTGAAGTGTGAGCGCTCAGCTGTATCAGAAGTGCTGAGCCAGCTGCTTCTCAGAGAAATCAGGTCTAGGTGTCTCAGGATGCACAAACTATGATTTGTCTTTTAGCTCTCTTAATTGAGAGATGGGGAACGGAGGTTTAAGTGTATTTATCCTCTCCATTTCATAAAGATAAGGAAAATTCATCTGTTGTGTTTCAGCTGGAAATCAAATCTCTCCTTTGAGACAGATGTATAATGTTACATTTTGTCATAATAGATGAGCATTAGGGAGCAAATAACATCTGTTACCACAGCAAGGCTTGAAAACTGTTCTGTTGCAAGACCTCTTTTTTAAAATTGAGGAAAGTGGTTTGTTGAATAAATAGCATTTCTGTGCAGCCATCTCCTCTGTGCAGTAAATTTGCATGTAAAAATGGTGTATGTGACTTTAACTGACCTATTGTAGCATACCTGCAGAAGGGATTGAATTAAGTGTAGACTACTTTCATCCTAGCATTTCTCACCTTGTGAAAGCTTGTCTTTGCAACTGCTAATGCCCTCTAACATAGCTTTGCTGGAATGTTACTAGGAACCACTTCACAGTTTTTCTGCTGTGCACTGTTCTACAAAGACTGTTTCCTTTGATGTTTTTATTCTTTCTTCAAACTGGACCTCAAAATTACTGAAGTCAGTATTAATCTTTCCACTATTCAGTGGCTCTTACTTGATTCTTTCTCATTATTCTCTATTCTTAAAATGTTATTATACACTACTTACACATAGGGTTTTTCAATTTGATTGGAATGTCTTTTTCATCCTTCTCCAGGGGATCCACATTGCTTTCAAATATGTATTGTGGATCATATGTTGCAGTCACAATGTCTTGATAGTACTTTGCTATAGACCTAAGTAACCCATATTGCACATCCCAAAGATAAAACTGATTCAGCCTTTTTGCCGACTTTTTTGGAGTAAGTTTTCAGTCTTGAGAGCATTCTTACTTAGCTGTTGAATTCTTGAGATATTTTCCCTCTAAATCTTAAGGTTGCTCTGTGACCTTTCCTATTGTCTTTTCACCTGGATAAGGGATCTGAAGGTGATGGTTTGGATACAGGCTCCAAACACTGAAGAAAATTGCTTTACTGATTCTGGTTTGGGCTTGGACATTTAGATTGCCTTTTGTTTTTTATTTCGAGACATTGAACACTAATTAACTTATCCTCTAAGGATGTGAATGTCTTACCAACAGATTTTTCATGCCGCTGTGATCTGTGGAAGTCTAAATTTTCAAATCATCTCTCACTGTTGGATTGTAGCTTGATAAGCAATTAGCATTCCTAGATTTGTTGTGTAGGGAAGTGACCAGTAAATAAAGAGGGGGCATGAAGATTATTTATAGCATCCAGAAGGATAGAACAGAAGTTTATATTTTAGTCACTTGAGAATCATAATTTTAGAAGCATTTTCCTTTTTGTATTACTCTGGGAAGAGTAGTAATACTCATCACAGGTGTATTTTTATGACCTTTGTACAGCTCTGCATCCTGGTGCACAAATACATCTGTCTACTTTGCATAGTTGCACTGACTTTAAGAGTGTAAACGATGGCAAACTACTGAAAAGTCGGAAAGTATAGTAGTGAAGTCTCAATTAACTGAAGGTCCAGCTTTTTGTTCTTTCCAAGAAATCCTGATTAAAAAAATCAAACCCTTCTTTAAGTCCTGCAAATGAACTGTTCTGGAGAGGCTTCTTCCTTTTTAAAATAATAATTCTTTCCAGTTGTCCTATGATTTTTAATACCATCAGAGTCTACTGTGCCGGGAAGTGTCACGTGAAAAGCAGAACCGATTAGTGTGATCACAGAATGTGTTCTTTTGATTACTAACTTTTTCCACTTATTTTCTAAAATTAACATGCAGATGATTATTGCTTTCACTGAAATCAATGTAATTCACAAAAATCAATATTTGAATTTTCGGTTGTTTTCTTCTGAATAGATTTAGTTACTATATTGCATTGATACTTAAATACTAACACAACACATTGATGTTTGCTTAACCCAACGTTTTCTCTGCATGAAGCTCAGTGTTACATGAGTGTGGTCAAACTCAATCTCATTAAGGTTTGGCAGCCCACGAGTTTTTGTTTCCTCTGGGTCAGCTGGAAAATGTAAGAATCATGCTGATGCTGGAAAACTACCATTATAGTAAAAACAGATTTTGGAAGATAGTAAAGACCCTTCAGTGTTACACCACTCTACCTGTGTTTCTTTCATCTAATTATCAATCTCTGCGATTGTTAGAAATCCATGCAATGACAGTCACACAGCTCAGCTGTTGAAAGGCTATTGCTGCCTCAGTCCCAGCCGAATGAAGCTCCCTTTGTTTGGATTGCAGATGTACCCATACACTGAAGGCGTTTCACAGGGGCCCCTTTGACACTGACTGTACCTTTTGGCCACTTCCTCTTCTTTTGACAGCGATGTTGGCTGATGTTTTTCTTTTTCAAGCTGGCCTGACTTCCCCCTGGCAGCAGTAAAAGTCAGTTGCTGTGAAGAAAGTAGCTCTTATGTTCTTTGGGAGAGAAAATTAAGCTGACTCAGGAGAAGATAGAATTGTTCAGTAGCTTGAGTCAGAGAACCTCATGTTGCTCGCTGAAGCTCAAGGGGGTGGCTGAGAAGCAGCAGAAACGATGAAATTCTGAAAGGAAATTGGCTTGTACTGACAAATCAGTAAAGCCCTGGAAGGATGGTTTAGACTTGATTGTGGTTTTCCTCCCTTTTGTGGCTGGTGTATCTCCATGTGCTTTTGTTTTGTGGGGTTGTTTAGGGGTTTGGGAGTGGTTTTGTTTGTTTGTTTCTTAAGGAACAAAAATAAAAACTGTTCTTGAAGTATCATTTTGTCTGGACAAAAGATTCCAGACCTGTTCCTCTTGGATTTTTTCACTATTCTACAGATCTTCTGCTATGCATTTAGCTTTGAAATAGCAAGAGGCTTTCTCTCCATAAAGTCTTACTCATTATTTTTGCAGCAATGATTTTCCAAGTATCAAAGTTTTCAATAGGAAATTACACTCAATTTCTATTACTGGTTATTCCAATTCATATCTCAAATCTTGTTTTACTTTACAAACTTCTGTGTCTCCTCCTGACTGTTCGCATATTTTTCTGTCTAAGGAAAAGTTTTTCTTCTCTATCTGTTTATTCCTCAGCATAGTCTGAGAATTTCTGCTTGCCAGTTTAACTGCTTCCAAGGTCATTGTCTCTAGATAAAAAAGTGGATCATTCAAAAGTAAGAACTTCTGAACCTATTACTACCTGTCAGGAAAACAATTAAATAGAATCTAATTACAGTAGGACTAGTGGTTAGTCTCAATGATTTAAACCCGAGATCTTCCTAATATCTCCAAAGATAATTCCTAAAATTATTACAGTATACTTGTTTTTAAGACAAAATTTGTTACTTTCTTAAATGCACTCTATAAAGATCTTATTTACATCTTTTATTCCTAAATAGACATTTCAGAGTTTCAAATACTGAACATTGGATGTCTGTATTGCATAATTGAATGAAAACACTTTTGCGTTCTTTGTTTGTGTTATGGTATTGCTCAGTCACTAGCACATCTTGTACAATAACAAAGGAAAATACCATCCTTGAGAATCTAAAAATACAGACTGCAAACAGTACAGTGGAAGGCAATTGAGTACTTAAGTCAGTACTGTGAGCAAAGATGAAAATGTCATGTCAGTTCTGTTGTATTTCTTAATCTATTTCCAACTAGTGACGCATAAGTAATTCAGCCACTGCGTTCATTAGTCTTCTGAGGACATTTCCAAATAGGAAGAGTTCTGGTGCAGAGGAGCTGGGGAGGAGTGTCACAGCAAGAGTTTTTGTGAGAGGAACACAGAGGTGGTGTGAGACGCAGGGCAGTGTAAGAGTTGCGTGGCAGTTTGAGGGTGAAGGAAGAGATGTGTGGTTGCTCCTTGCAGCATTTCCTGCCCAGTCGTTCCTTGTCTGTCTTTCTAAGAGATGGTTGAGATGCTAGCTCTTACTGGAATGTAAGGATATGGACACCAAGAAGTATGCAGAAACATATGCTCAGGAATTGGTGGCTAATACCACATTTAAATGTGCAGTTACCACATGTGGACTGGCAGAATTAAACCTCCAGGATCATTCTGTAAATCAGTGCACGTATTCAATCGGAAAATGTGTCTCTTGAAACATAAATTTACTAGAAGTAAGCATCACAGAGTCTTTCAGTAGCTTCTGTACTTTATTTATTAAATAAAACATGTCTTTCTAATTATCAGTCTGGCGAGTACAACTTGGCAAGATGAAATGTAAGATTCAGGGACAAGGGAAGAAAATTGTGTAATACTTCCCTCTCATTCCCTCCTCCTACCCCACCTTTTGCAGAGCAAAAGTCCCGCTTTTATATTTGTCTAGATCTGTAAACTTACTGGGCTGTACTAGCAAAACTAGTGATGCATGGGGTGACCTTGTTTAATGTTTTGGCTTAGTGCACCAATGTGGAAGAATAATTTGCTTTGTTTGGAAGGTGCTGTTTTAGGGGAGGGTAATTTACATGATTGGTTCTTAAGTTCAAGTTGAATATTTGTGTTCCTGCATTGTGATTGCTCTCTCTGACAAGCCTCCTAATCCTTTTCCTGCAAACTCTACGGCATTAAAAGAATTGAAATATAAGAAATTTTACAGCAAACAAATGAGAAGTTTTAATAAACATGTTAAGACCAGGCCTTTGTAGTCTGGAAGATCCAAGGGACAGAGGCAGGGAGGGGGGAGAACAGCAGTTTGTTTGGGTTGTTTTTTGTTTTGTTTTTTGGTTTTGCACACTGGGGATTAAGATACACTGTACTGTGCTTTGAAAGAGCAAACTGCTCATAGCTGGCATTTGAAATGTGAGAAATGCCCTGGTTAACATGTCAGCAAGTTGAGCTTCACGGGGATAATATTGCATTGGCAGTGCTGTGCAGTAGGTTATACACATACATGTGCTCAGACTGTCTTTCAGCAGACTGTGAAGCAATATCTTAAAGCAAAAGTTATTTGGTAGAGGTGTAATTTAATTTTATAACATTTATTTGCAGTGGTCTGGAGTAGAGCTTTACCTCAGATGATCAAGGCTGTAAACTCCCTCACTGTTGCATGGTAGGACTGTGATCAGTTTGAGGGAGCCCGTGAAGGGTCAGGGATGAACAGTGACATTCTTCCCAAATCATGTGCTAGGCAGTAAAGAGCAGCCTAGAGGAGGATTATGTCCTCAGATACAAGGCTGTTTGGAGAAGCTCCTTTATGAAATTTATATGATTCCTGGCAGCATGGCTTCTTGGAGAAATTTAAGAGCCAAGTATCTCTCTATTAATTTTAAAATGTTATTTTGTTTAATGTATCTACAGCTGTAGATCTCCCAATTCCCACATTAATAATGTATATGTGGGTTTTGATAGTACATTTATTCTGATTATTGCTTAAAAACTGTGTCTTTCAATACAACAATTTTGCAACTTCTTTAAAGGTTATTGTTGTGGAAGGAAAAAACAAGCTTGGTAGTTCTTTCTTAAGTAAGTCCATCAGAGATTCAGATTTGTTATCGAAAGTCAACTTTAGCTTTTCCTGTATCAGAGAATCTACAATTTTTTGTGTATTTGAAAAGTTAACTTATTTTAGTATCTGTTTACTGTTTTAATGTGCTAGACCTAGGCTTCCTTGTTTCTTTGGGTGGAAGGAGACTTACGGAATGGGGGGCAGATATTGCTGCGTTGATTTTTGTTCTTTTGAGAGGACCGTATTACTTTAGACATCACTTCAAATTTCCTTAGACATTTCTCTGGGTAATACTGATTTTCTTTCTTACTTTCATGCATTTTTTTCTTTTAGTCTTAACAAGTGTGATTAACTTATCATTGTGAAAACCTTTTGTACAGTATCTTTTTGTATTTATTTCTTCCCTCTTCTGGTATCGTTTTTAGGCTGTGTGTTAAAAGTACCAGAAATGTCAGTAAAATCTGAACACAAAAACACTGCTTGGCCTCTAAGCACATTTTCACCTAGAGTTAGAGTTTAGGTAACTGCTGCATTTTTGGAGTGGAAACGTGCATTTCTCGTCTTCTGATGGGCATGTTGCTTTTCCTATCTTGGACTTCATTACTTGGATGGATCTGGCCTGACCCCAAGTCTTGCAAATGCATTTTCCTCAAGATAATCAGGATGGTAATTAATGACTTAGTAACTCACTCAAGTTCTTTAAAATGTTTTAAAGACATTTGTATCCTAAAGTTAGAGATAGAAATCAGACTATGAAAGTCTTTATTCCTTGGTTGTTGGCTAGATGTGAAGTCAGGTAGAGCTTGGAGAATGATTTTGGCTCTTGTTTTTGTCTCATCTGCTAAAAACAAGATGTGGCCAACAGTTACCTGGAATATAATCAAGAATTACAGATACTTTTGAAATATATTGATTACATTCTCACTTACCAATCATTACTTCATTAAATTTGTGATGTCATTCATCACTTACTGTCTTTTGGGAAGGATTGCCAAAAATCCCAAGGCATTTCTAGTGACTTTTAGAATACTCAAATTCTTTCTTTGCTAGAGTTTTATGCAAGACTTGATATCGTACAGTATGCTATGGCACATGATGTGGTGCAGTGCACCACTGGGTCCTTAGGATGTTTGACAAAAACAGATACTTGCGGTATCTCCTTGCTTCTTTTGGATTGTGGGGGTTTTCTTCCAATAGACTTGGACTTTCTTCCGTATTTATTAGCCTTGTTTTTCAAAAACTTTTGCTCTTAGGAAAATAGGGTGACAACCTGTTCTGAAATTTAGATAAGGAAAGATGGAAATCCCTGAAACTGTAGCCAGCAGTTAGACCTCAGTCTCTGTCCAGTGCTTGGAAGACCTAGGATCAAACTGTAAGTTCGGATCCTGCGTCAGCTTCCGTATTCTGTTCTTACGATTTAAAGGAACAGATTCATTAGAAACTCAAGAGAATTGACTTCAGATATTTGGTTTGCTTAGTATGTACAACCATCATTTTGTACACACTGCTATGTTTCTTAACTAGGCTGACTGGGAGAGACTTCTTTGCTGGTGCAGGTCTTGGATCAAAATACCCTGTCTCTCAGTTGAGTCTCAGTCTCAATTGAATATCCCGACTTGACCTGTTTGGCATCTTGTGTCTTGCTGGCCTTCCATCCTTTTCTGTTCTTTGCATAGAAAAAACTGCAGTTGGTTCTGACATACCAGTATTATGTTTAGCCTGAGAAGTTAGTCAGCTCTGCTCATGTAGGATTAATGTTACTGTGTGATTCTTTCCAACAGTGTTTCCACACTATTTTTTCCAAAAGTAAGATTTTCTCTAAGCTATCCCTGTAAAATCTCAGAAGTTTCGAAATAAAGATGGATAAATTTCCAGTCAGGGTATAAACATCCTACAAGGTTATATATGTGTGTGTATCAGTAAGAAATTAAATTTTTAACCTTAATTGTTAAGTTTTCTTGTTTGTTCGACTTCACTGGGACTTAAAATGTAGTTCAGCTGCTTTCTTCAGGGGAAAGAAGTTCCCAAACCCTTCTTTCCTTTTATTATTAAGAAAAAAATTAAAATCCAAACCTAGGCTTGTGCCCCTTAGAGATGTTTGTGCAGCTTTTTTTCCTGGGGACAGGGACAGCTGTTCCTTGAGTGTGCTTTCAGAAGTAGAGAGGTGTGGCTGTTAATCTTTCTCATCAAGGGAGGACCAGGAGGTCCTGGGGGAGGCTAGGTGACCTGCTGGAGTAGTGAGGATTTGTTCCCCGAGTAAGTCCCAGTAGAAGAATTGTTCTCATTCTATATACCTGTCCATCAGACATAGCAACCACAAGGAAACTGGAATCATGGGGAGTAAATACAGCCTCTTTCTATATTTTAATGGAGAATTTCCATTATAGTGGGAAACTATGAGATTTTTGTTGCTGTATGAAGGCAAGGAGTTCATCTTTCTTACACAGCAGCATTTTATGTGGCTTTGGAAGTGCAAAAGATTATAGAGGATGACCTAGTGTAAAAGTATGAGTATATTTTGATGTGGATATATTTGTATTATTGGTACAGTCTTAAAAGTGTTTCTTCAAAGAGTTGACTTCAGCTGGAGAAAAGATTCCTTTTCATTTTTTGCATGAAAAATGCAAAGAAATGCCTAGAATAAGTAACTTCCAGTAGTTCTCTCTCTGCTCTTGAAAATATTTCAGTCATTCTGTAAATATATTTTAAATTTCTGTTATTTTTATTTTTTGTTACAGGAGCTAGAGTTAATGCCAAAGACAGCAAATGGTTGACTCCTTTACATAGAGCTGTAGCATCTTGTAGTGAGGTATGTTGCTCTTTTTGACTAGTTTGTGTTAAAATAAGACATCTCAAATTACCTTCTGTCCATTGCTCGTTCTTTAAAAAGTGAAACTACTCCAAATGTTTGGAATTGCTGAACATTTTTGCAACGGTTTGTTTGGCCTGTTGAGGGTATGTATATATGTATATCTCTTGCTTGAGCAGTAAGAAAGGAGGAAAACTATAAACTTTGAGTTCTCAGCTTTGCTCTCTGTGACTTCCCTAGCAGAGGAGTCTGCATGCAGTGTCCTCAAGTCCTGTTAACTTCTCCTAAGGTGACCAGAATGGTTCAGCATGAGGGAAGTACAGATGAATTAAGATTTAGAACAACTTTTACAGCATAGTCTTTGCATTTCTGCTTTTTTTTTTCACATGCTTGTCTGTTCAGGCATTAAAGAAATAAATGGTTCTATAAAGGCTTGCCAGTGTCTTTTTAAAAAAGTGATTAATTAATAGTATTGAATATCACTTTAAAAATTTTAAGTGGAATGTAGACTATTTCTTGAAGTCTACCAGTTTTACAGTTGTGAGACTATAATAATGCAAGAAATCACTTTTGTTATTGTTGCTCTGTGGTGGTTGTCCTAATAAAAAATTTAAATGCCTGTAGAAGATCAAAACAAACGGAGAAATGCTGAGCTTGTTATGTGGAAGAGTTTATGCAAAACTATCTCCTTTGAGATCCTGAATCAAATTGATGCTCATTTCAGTACGTCTCAAATAAAGGTCTTTTATTAGTAAATTTTTGTTTGGGAAGATAGAATCGAATATTTTAGTTTTGACAAGCATTGAACTTCAAGCGTTTGATCCATGAGCTATCTAAACAAGCCTTGTTTCAGTTTTTGCTTTTGCATTCCCTGGATAAATTGCAGTATTTTGTCACTAGCATTAATAGCAAAGTTATGTAGAGATCATGTTATTCAAAAAAACAGCATTTGAAAATGAATCTTCAAGGGCTCCTTATTCCCAAATGCTATTTGTTCTTGAGATATTTTTAGGCTGTTCCTTTGGGAGCTGACCGAAGCACCAAATGCTGCATTCTTCAGAGCTGAGGAACAATAAAAGCTCTCCACATCAGTAATGCTTGCAGAGGCAGAGGAGCTCTGCAAACAAACTGGGTTTAAATGATAACTTCAAGAAATGCAACCATGGTCACAGTTATTTTTAAATTTGGAAGATTTTAAACAAAATATTAATCAAACAAGGCAAGTAAACCAGTCAGACACTTGATAGACGCTTGTCAGAATTCTCTATTTATAAACACAGTGAGTCATGGGAGCCCATATACATGGTTGATACGTGTAGGCACTGTTTTCTAGCTGACAGACCTATATGGGTTTGGGGCACTGGATGAAAAGCTGTAATGAAAAAACTTGATAATGATTTCAGTAAAACGTCTGGACTCTTGAAGTAAGGACAGCTGCAATTAAACAAGGACATTGAAACGTAAAAAATAGCTGGAGTTATGGATTTAGCTGTCAGCTGCGCAAGTTCAGGCAGCTTCATGTCAAGACAGTCACATTTTTGTTTGTGTGTGCCTGCTGTATGTTGCAAATTTTAAAAAAAAGAAACCCTAAGTAGATTCAGTCATGAAATTCATTAATGCATATGCACATAAAAATGAGATTCATTACTTTTATACTAATATTGTGGTGCTTCCTTCTGCAAAAGGGGTAATAGCTGTTCTAAAATTTCCTTGTTCTCATATGGTATTTCTTACTATTTGGGTTAAAAAGACAAGAGTTAAAATACATTTAGTTTTTTAAAGTACTAAATCTGCTTCAGTTTCTCAGAGAGAAGAAGAACTATTCCATTTTCTCATTCAATTACAAGCTTGTGATGCAGTATTTTCACTTTTGTGTTTGTTCCTATCTAATTTTTTATTGACAGTACGAGAAATTTCAACATTTTAAATATTATTTATTCTAATATAAATAGGATCAATAGTGACTTAGTGTTCTGCCCACAGCTGAGAATAGTACCTTGCTATTATACCACAGTGTAATTCAAAATCTCTAGTAACAACTTGTGGTAACATGTTTTAAGTTCAAAGTAGTAATCAATTATTTGTGTGCTCAGTGACTGAGTTGGCAGTCACCAAAAGCAATTAGTGGAATCGTGGGAAGGTCACACAGCTGATGAAAAATGCAATATTCATCATCATGTTGATACTGCCAACACGTTTATTTTTTTATGCATTCCAATTGTGTGTGCATATTTTAATGGGATTTGTTTATCTTGCTGTAAGAATTACAGTCTTATTTGTCAAATTTTCACAGCTTGTACTTCTAACAAAAGGAAATGAATAATCCTTTCGAGAGATGGAATTCAGTGCAATATTTTAAAACGGTTTTCAGGAGTTTTGCAACAGTGTATGTTGAAACTTTTTGTGACCATTCACTGTTTTTATCTGTGGTTCTCTAAATGTACATTTAATAATCTGGGTTTTGCCATTTGTAGACTTGGACAGTTGAAAAATTCTTCTTGGCAGATAGATGAAAATTCAGTGTAAGTTCATAGTACTTCACTAATCCTTGGCTAAGGAATCCACTAATGGAAGAAATCCTAGGATGGTTTATTAAACTTTGGAAATCAATTGTGGTGACAAAACAATTTTCCATGTGGCTTAAGGAACTAGATTAAAGACCTGGAAATGGTTGTTTTGGTTAAATCATTCATGTCCTTGAGAACATCCCCAAGTTTGGATTTATGATAAAGTGAAAATCCCAAAGTGTCCCAAAGATTATGTTTGCAAATGAACAAATTGTAAAGAGTTGTTTTCCACTGTACTGTCCTTAAATCCAAAGCTGTCATTTCTGATCTTTACTAAGTGGCTTGGTTTTTTTTGTAAATGCTTTCAGGATGCTGTTCAGGTGTTGTTAAAGCATTCAGCAGATGTTAATGCTCGTGATAAGAACTGGCAGACACCCCTCCATATAGCAGCTGCAAACAAAGCTGTGAAGTGTGCTGAAGCTTTGGTGCCTCTCCTAAGCAATGTAAATGTGTCTGATCGGGCAGGCAGAACTGCATTGCATCATGCAGCCTTCAGTGGACACGTTGAGGTAAAAGTTAATTTTCTTAACTTGTTTTCCACTCATCATTCTGTCCCTCACATTTCTGATGTTTCATTTTTGAGTTTAAAATCATTTCTCCCCCATTCCATCAGAAAACCCCAATGCCTATTTTGTATTTGAATTTGTTTTTTGCATGCATCTCTGTGCAGAAAGTTTGTGGAAAATAAATGTTACATCATTTAATTGGAAGTTTATTACAGTATTCACTTTTCTTATGACAGAAGCAAAGTTGTCGAGTTAAGTGGAATTAAATTAGTAACAGGTAAATTTAGAATGGAAAAACCAGGATATTTTTCTGTTCATTAAATAGTGAACATAGAGAATATGTAGTCACTGAAATTTGGAGGAAATATATGTATTAAGCTCTGACTCAGTAGTCCCTTAGTAATAACCTGAAGATTTGAAAGATTTTATGGCTTTGCCGTATTTAGCTGAGAAGTTTTTTTTGTTCACATCAAGTTTTGTGTTCCTTACAGTCACTTCACTGTGACAGCCACTTTTTTCAAACTTAAGGAATATTCAAAACCCAACACATTTAAATCCTCTGAAAATGCATAAATTGTTTTCTTCCATGCTTTTCTCTGTTGAAGCAAAGTTTTCCATTATGAATAGAAGATTTCTCTTCTTTCTCTTTATCTCAGATGGTCAGCTTACTGTTGTCTAGAGGGGCCAACATTAATGCATTTGACAAGAAAGACAGACGAGCTATACATTGGGCCGCATATATGGGTATGTACATATTTCAGTTGATTAATACTGTAGTAATAAAAAAAACATCTCCTGTTTAGTGGTTTTACATATTTCTAGGAAAAATATTTGCGTTGTAATAGACACATAATCTGTGTCTGCCAAAAAAACATTAATAGTATAGTTCAAATTGTCTTGTAAATGTGTATTTTGTGGTGAGGAAAATCAATTTGTTGGAAAAAAGAAAAGTAAGGTAAGTAGTTTTGTGCTTCAAAAAGGAGGAACTATGTTCTTCAGTCAGCAAGTCTAGTCACAGGTGAAAAATTTTGCAGTAATGCTAAATATAAAGTAAGCAGTTAATACAGGGGGCACCTGAAACAGAGGAGCATTGCAGCATCCTTGGGGATTGTATTTTCAAAGAATATTTCATCTCTGAAACTACAAATTCTTGCCTTGCCTTTCTTACTCCAGGAGAGGATAATTATGGTTCTCATGGTCTTGATCAATGCCCTGGCAATACTGTCAGAGTAATGTTCTTCCTTGCCTTTTGTCAGACTTGAAAAGAATTGAATGTGCCATTGAATTACGAAGTGATCATCACAGCATTAATGTTCTTAATTTAATATTTGAAGCTGGATGAGATTGCACTTCAGGTACTGATACCCGTGCTTGAAACCCCAGAAGTTAAAGAACAATCTTCGTTATTGAACTAATGTTCTTTGCAATATTTTGCATTAGTGTTTTTAATGTACTTATATCTGCCAAGCAATGTCTGTGACAGTCTGTCCAGCCACCTACTGAAGGTGGTTATTTGCAAAATTTTGTTGAATGAAATTGGTGCATGAAGTGTCAGAGAACTGACAAGTGTCAATGAGAGACCAGAGACACCTTCTGGCTTGTACTTGCCTCGATGAGAGAAAAGTCTTCCGTTTTTCAGATAAGTTACATTTATTCCAATTTTAATCAGTGCTATTTTGTAGGCTATTTACAGGAAACTCTCTTAATGAACAGTGTTTGGGCAGGAAAAATGTCATTTAACTGACATCAATCTACCTAAATATCCTTGTAGACACTAGAGAAGAAAAAGCTTTTGAAAGAGCTTTTGAAAGTCTTCAATCAAAGTAAAAACAATTATGACATTCTCTCTTACAATTTAGAGCTGTTGTACATTGCTCCAGTTGTTTGGAGAACACCTTAAAAGCTTTTCCACCATGTAAAACTGACCATAAAATAAAAAAGTTATGCTTTTCGTCACTCTACTATAAATAAGTTTCTAGGGTTTTATCCATTGTTTCGCTTCCTTCCTGCTTTTCACCGGGCTCCATTGCTGTCCAGCTGCAAAGCTGCGACTGAAATGGACTTACATTCCTGTGTGCTGCTGTTGCCTTCAGTGGTGCACCGGGATGTCTCTGCAGCACTTCTCACGTCAAGTACCTTGCTCTTCTCTCTGAGAGTCTTCCACTGATCGCTGCTTGCCTTTTCAGTGCAGGTCAGGGTTCTTTTTTGGTTTTTTTATCTTCTCTTTAAAGTTTTTTCTGCCACTGTTCTGTTCACTGTCTCTATTCCTATCACTGCTTTCAATATCTTTTGTAATTCTGTCTCTCATGTAGGGCTTGTTTTCATTCTGATCCCCATTGTATTTGGGTCAGAAGATGAGTATCATGTTTGCATGTCTCTTTCCCTTCTTTCCTACTACACTGAGATAATTAAGAAGTGAAATATTATTGCAGCACTTCACATTGCACTGGTAAAGTCTTATGATTTTGGTTGGTATAGCTAGGTGAAATGGTGTTTTGAATGCTGTTGGGTATGCAGCATAAAATAAGTATCACAGTGTCTGAATGTTTATAAAAATAGCTTTGTCTGTATTCCTTTGGGTAGGCACTTCCTATTCAAACTTTTGCAAATTCTCTTAACTGCTTAAAAAGCAAAGACCCACACTCCTTGTGAAGCACTTAAACTGAAAGCTGGATTTGGTACTTTCTACTTAGATGTCTGACTGGATAAGTATAAACCTAAGTGTTCAGTGTGCCCCTCACCACTTCTTTAACTAAGGAAAGGGTGTCACTTGAAAGGTAAAATAAAGAGTCCCCCATGTGTCTGTAGGGATCAGTTACAAAGGTAAAGCATCAAGTATATTGTAGTCTGTTAAACTCGTGTATTTCTTTATTCTGCAGACTTTGTCATGACTATCCATGTGTTTTCAGGGATGACTTGGCAGTTAAATTAACTATGGAGCAAGAATGACAGATATTTGGTTACCCTGTTTTCATGGCTTCTTAGCAGGCAGTGTCACAAGTGCCTACAAGCAGAGGAGGAGCATGTGGGCATGGAAGGAGAAAGCTCCCTGCCCTTTGCAGCACTGGTGGGTGTTGCTGTTGGGGTCCCTCGCCCAAAGCTGGCAGTGAGAGCTGCTGCCCACCACTTGAGGGTGGGCTCCCTGCCCTCTCTCCTCTTTTCCACCTGGAACTTCCCACGTCGCGCCTTCCTCATGATCCCATCTCGACTCTTACTCTCCTTCCATTGTCTTAGGAGAGAAGTTGATGCTTTTAAAAGGCTGCGGCTCCTCAAAGACCATCTGAGTCAGTCTTGAAAACAGAGATACTAAATCCTCTATGATGTGGCTTAACATTTTAAATGCTTTAAGGGTAAAGGAAGTTGGATTGGAGGGGATATGCTTTTATGTAAAAGTAGAATATTTTCTTCTTTTCATATTTGCATCTATTTTTCTAAGTTTCTGCCTAAGATTTAAAAATCTAAATGGGCGTTTTTGGAATTGGGGTGATGGTGGAAGATTGACAGTCACATTGTCTCTCAAGTTGTTAATGTAAATTTGCAGTAAATACTTAATAATTACAAAGTTACTTTGTCTCTCTAGTTCTCAAGTCTTCAAAAAAAACCCTTCTGTGTAAGCAGAGGACAAGACTGTGTTTTGAGTATACAAATTTATTTTTGCCCTGTAAATACTAATATTGGGTGTGGTGTGTGGAGATGATTATTTTATGTTGCTTTTATAGTTCATGATTGGATTAGAAAACAAGAACAATTCTTTGGTTTTCACATTAAGATCCAAAGGAGTAATGTCTTAATCATGTTATAATAACTGTAGAATTATTAAGTTTGCAAACCTGTGCTGGTTAAAAAATGATGCTTCATTTTATTTGTCTTTATTGTTCTAGGTCATATTGAAGTTGTGAAATTACTCGTGACCCATACAGCTGAAGTGACATGCAAAGACAAGAAATCATATACACCCTTACATGCTGCAGCATCTAGTGGAATGATTAGTGTAGTCAAATATCTTCTGGATCTTGGAGTTGATGTAAGAAAAATAAAATGAAATGGGAAATAATTTTTTTTAATTGTTTGAAATGCTCTTGTTAGTACTGTAGCACACAATTTAGGGACAGGTTATGATATAGTGAAAGTATGTGAATGAAGGTCTCTGGAAATACTACTTTTTCTTCTGTAAACCGTCATTTCTCCATTAAGAGAAAACCTCCTTAAGAGCCTTGCAGATTTTGCACAATAATTTGAAAATAAATGTGTATTTAGTAGGGCTTTTTGTTTATTTGATATTTCTTGCTCTTAATTCATTGGACCGGAAGTCAGGAAATAGGAATTCCGATCCTAGCTTTGCCACACAATCATTTTTGAAGTGCAGGAAATCCAGTGCTTTTGCTTCAGTTGGTAAAATATAGGTGGTACTGACTTTCCTACATTACATAAATTTTAGAAAATACAAAAAATTGTGAGAAACTTCAGTACTACAATGAGGCCATATTAATATTGAAATGCAAAATAAATTAAAAGGTTCTACAGCACCTGCCTGTAGAAAGTGTGTTAACAGTAAACTGTGAAACTGTGTAAGAAATCTACATTGTGGGTCACAATCTTAGTCTTGCAAGGCTGGAGATTGCAACTCAAGTTCTGTATTGAGAAGTAGATCAGAATTCAGTGTCATGTTGTGTACAAGAAATTCTGTTTCTATGCGCACACACACACACAGAGCCTCTTTGACCTCAGTTTTTAATGAAAACTTGCAATGCTGTTTTATAGAGGTCTGTGCTATGCTTTGTGTGCAGCATCTGTGCAAATTGCCACAGTTGATATTTTTGGCGTGTGTATGTTCTCTTAAGCTGCATACAGGAAACTGGTGTGGAGACAATTGGAGGAGGTTGGCTCACTTGTAAAGCAATCATACTCCTCCCCAGGACACAGATCTCAATCAAAATGCTATATCCAGAGCTTGCTTTTAATTTCTGGTTTTGAAGGGTCCCAAAACATAATCTCATGACATGTGATTTTTTCTTTGTTAGAATTAAACGCTGCATTAAGTACAGCTTTTAGCCCACTAACTAATCTTGGGGTTTTTTCTCTTACAGATGAACGAGCCAAATGCCTATGGAAATACTCCTCTCCATGTAGCTTGTTACAACGGGCAAGATGTTGTAGTGAATGAACTCATAGACTGTGGTGCTAATGTAAATCAAGTGAACGAGAAGGGGTTTACACCTTTGCACTTTGCTGCTGCGTCAACACACGGAGCATTGTGTTTAGAGCTCTTGGTCTGCAATGGGGCAGATGTAAATATAAAGGTAGGTGTATCCAAAGCCATCGATTCACACTTAAAAGTGCTGTACATCTTTATCAGAGGTAGTTTTTTCGAAAATACTTGTTTTGATAACATGGAGAGGTTCCCACTGATAGATGGAGTATTTGTATGAAAAGTACCACAGTGAAAATGAGCCAGTATGTTGCTTCAAGAAACTTGATCTGAATCTGGAAACCTCAGTGGGATGTATTATATAGCCCAAAAGGATGAAGAAGAATGACAATATTGTCTGGTCAATCTTGAATACATTTAGATGTCAGAATTCTGTATGATTTGTTTTCCCTAGTCTAGCCATGTAAGTAAGAGCAAATAATTAAAAAAAAGTGCAAAAGTACATGTTTTTCTTATAAATAAGTAACATGAATGAAATCAAGGCTATTTCAGGGAAATGGGTATGAACTGGCTAATTGCTGGAGCAGTTGAAGGGATGATGATGTTAGATCTTAGAATCTAATTAATCAGGGAGATTTGGGAAGGGTTTATTAAAAATACAAATATAAGTAGATCAGGCCAATGGAAAGTCTTAAACAGCTGGTGTTCTAATTACTCCAGCAAAATTGTGTGAGCAGAGTCAGGATACATTTTACATCTCTACTTGGTCACAAGTCTTTGACTGCAGAATATTCCTTAGAATCCAGCCTTATTGCAGGTAGAATTTAAAACAAGCGAGTTTCAAAGGAAACTGTAACCTATGTTGTCTTCTCCAGTGTGTAGGGTAAGGTCTTGAGATGTGTGAGAGAGATGTAAGACCTTCTGTTCTGTATTATGTTGATTTTTACTCTAGTAATGAAAACGTAACTGTGTTCAGAAATATTTAGTGGCAGTATCTGGTGTCTTGGCAGGTTTTAGGCTGAGGGAAGTGGGAAATGGGTATATGGAATGAAAAGTCCAAGTGTTTCTTATGGCAAAATGTCTGGTGGCCTGAACTGTCACACCCATGTGGTATGAAGAGAATTATTTGTTGTTTAATTTCTTGGAAAAAAAAGGAAAAAAATCTGCTTAATAGGTTTATGCTTGAATTTCAGCACAATCTGTGCAGGAGGTGAATGTTAGAATAACTGACATTTCTGTTAAAAATCTTAGGGTTTGTGGTTCCCTTCATGTAAGCAGTGATTTTTACAGTGATTCATGCTGATTTTCAGCTAATTAATTCCAAAATACAATTTTGTATCTATTGTTAGTACAAAACTCACAGCCAACTGAAAATTTGGGAGTAGTTTAAAAATAAGCTCTTTGATGTGGAAAAATCCTAAATGTATGTTCCTGCTCACTGTTACATATATTTAGATGTGCAGCTCATTTAATGAAAATGTTCATAACTCAGTTGTGGAAAAATTCATCACCAAAGTGCCCTGCAGAAGTAAGGAGCTGTGTTACAGGGTTTATTGCCAACTTGTCCTAAAATATCCAGGTCACAGTCCATTTATTTTTGTTGCCAGCTTTCTGCTCTGCATAATGTCCCAGGCTGCATATGACTGAGTGTTCAGTGTTGCAGGCCTGGCTGACTTTTGTCCTACATTCTTGAAACATCATTTTTCAGTAAAGTGTGGTCTGCCATGAAAATAATCCCACAATGTTAAATA
Organism: Edolisoma coerulescens; assembly: GCA_013397115.1. Classification (NCBI taxonomy): domain Eukaryota; kingdom Metazoa; phylum Chordata; class Aves; order Passeriformes; family Campephagidae; genus Edolisoma; species Edolisoma coerulescens. Next base: position 53,639 of record VWZW01013750.1, on the reverse strand, counting down.
TACTAATGATTATATTCATATGTTACTCACACAAATAAGAACAAAGGAGCACCTTCTAGTACCTGAAGGGGGCCTACAAGAGAGCTGGAGAGGGACTTTGTGCAAGGGCATGGAGTTATAGGACAAGGGGAAATTGCTTCAGACTTTGGTGGTAGGATTAAATTAGATAATTAGGAAGAAATTCTTTACTGTGAGGGTGGTGAGGCACTGGAACGGGTTGCCCAGAGCAGCTGTGGATGCCCCATCCCTGGCAGTGTTCAATCACAGGTTGAATGGGGCTTAGAGCTACTTTGTCTAGTGGAAGGTGTCCTGCCCATGCTAGCGGGGTTGGAACCATATGGTCTTTAAGGTCCCTTTGAACCCAAATTGTTCTATGATGCTATGACAAATATTAACAAGCCAAGAGTTACTGTTTTTCTAAATGCATGGCTGCAAGGGTTCGTGACTTTGTGAATACTTCTGATGTGGAAGAAAGAAGTGGGCAGGGCTCAATTTCAGAAACAGCATGTAGGAGCTTTAGCTATAGCTGATAGTTGATTTCGTATATATTGAAACTCTTAAGCGCAAAATTAAGCAAGTAGGGCTGTGTAGGCATTTTAAGCAATTATAGCTTGAAAACAGCATTTATTCACCGTTTCCTCATCAAGGTGTTTCTGTTGTAATTCTGTTAGTAGCATTTCTGTGGTTTAATACCAGTATGACTGAATTTGGCCTGTAAATTTGCACCTGAAGGCGTGAACAGCCTTTCTTTGCATATGAAAACTTAGCACTTGCCCTGTGGAAAAGTGCGAGAGCTGAGGCAAAAGAAAACCATTTCCAAGTCAACTTCTACTTCCCTGGAAAGGCCTATAAAGATAAATCTTGGATTTAATCAGAAAAGCAATCCCTAAAAAAAAATTGAATATGTTGTGTAACTTAAGAATGAATTGTGGATTTAAAATTAGATGGAATTATGGTGTTCTTACTAAATATTTATTGAAACCAAGCCTGTTTAGCTTCCAAATACTGAGGCTGAAGTTCAAAGCAGTTCTTAAAATGGTTATATGATCTGTTTTTCATCATAATTATGTTGCTTGTGTGAGCTGATTCAATCATTTCCTCCCATGTGCTACTGTTCCTGTGGTTTTAGAGGTAACAGAGTGGATATGGATGGTAATCTAGGTGCTGACTAGACAGTACTATTAAAGCACTTCCTGCTGTGGATGACTTAGTGGGGAGAGCAAAAGGGAAATACTCTTATGCTTGATGGCAGATAGAGGGGAAGTTCTTGTGCCTATCTGTGAGTGCTGGCCTCATCTCAAGAGGGGATTATGTAGCAGAAGATAATGGAACAGTAGAAATATGTTATATGCTTTTTATCACCTCTGGACATAATTTCCTACTTGTTTTCATAGCCTTGTCAGTGTCCACTGTAGAACAGTGAATCTTGTTAAGTATTGCTCATTACTGCAGCACTCCCTCTGCACTATTCAGGATTTCCATGCATGGAAGAACACATTGAAATGAGTATGTAATGGGACAGTATTAATTGTTTTATGGACCCCATTGCTGCTTGAAAATTCAGTGACCTAAATAGAAAAAGTTTTTTACTTCCATTGATGGTACTGGAACATAAGAAGTGTTGCTAGGGGGAGATTTCATTTGGAGGAATGCTGTGACGTGGTAGACCCAAATTTCTCTCCCTCTGTGAAGCTCAGTAGTCTGAGCGACTATGTGAGTAATCACTCAGTAAGACACTGTGTGCTGTATATTATGTCTGTCTAACAGCAATTGCTGTTCTTAGCAAATTTTCTATGATCTAAGTATTTTGTGGATATATTTTCTCTAGTGATAGAGGAGATTTGGGTGATTTCTTTCCTATTACCACATTCAGCTGAGTTTCAGTGGAGACAACAGAAATTATCATTAGCCCATAGCTGTCCTGTCATGGGCTGTGATCCTGTCTGATCTCCTTAAATCACACAGCTGTAGTTAGCTTGATATTTAGATAGAAGACCTTAAAGGCATAAAGAAAGGGAAATTGAAGCAAAAGTTTTGAAGTTATCTCCCTGCTTATGCAGTCCAACCTCCTGGCATCTCAGGAAATAGTGATTTGCTTAATAGAGCCTTGATATTTCATTGCTTAAAGAAATGTTTGGCTACTGGTTCTGGTCCTATATATCCTTTTCTAGTGACAGTGTCTTAGAAGGCAATTCTGAATGCAATCTTATCTAGCAGTTCAGCTTCAACATGGGCATTGTCTTCATTTAATTTTATACCTATTCTCTATGTTATCTGTTGATAGACAATTGCATGTTGTGTTATTCCTGAGCTGGAAAGGAACCTGAGACTGTTAGACATGAGAGAGCCACTCTCATAAAATCCATTGTCTTAGAAATCTTTGTTAAGTCCATTTTTAAGTGAATTTGAACAGAGTAAATCTAAAAATCTCTTACTGATTGTACTGTATTTTTTCATTTATAAGTGGAAAATTATTTTGTAGCTTATTTTGTTTTTCTTTGCAAGATCTTACTGAAGTTTTCTTGTGAGGGTGCTTGCTTAGCCACAGTGCTCTTCAGTTTCCAGTACTGTCACCTTAAATTATTCCTACGTCTTTGCGAGGTGCATTATTAGATCTATGTTTTTTCAGCTCCATTTTCTTCCTCTTCATCAGCCTTCCTTTGAGATACAGATTTATCCCATCTAAGCCAGCAAGACTGCAGGCTACTTTTATCCGAGTCCTGAAACTCTTCTGTTACTTCACTAAGCTTATTTTATATGATAATTTTTCTTTAAATTAATAGATTCTATAGATTCTTCCGGTTAAAGAAGGATAAAAGTGAGGGAAAATTCATCAGATGTCTAATAGTTGTTTTAAATTAACTGGATACGGAGACTTTTAATGGTTGGATAAAGAAATGAGAACTAAACTGTAGGGAGAAAGATGAAAGAAAATTGGAGCACAGAGATTGCTTGGGGAAGTTGTCACTTATTGTGTGTTTATTTGGCCTTTTCTTAAGGCCTCCAATGGCAGAATTAAAATTGATTGTCTGATTCCTCAAGAGGATTTCAACCCCATTTTCTGTGTTTATTTTCATCTGTTATGGATGTGTGGATGTTGTCTTTTGGATTATTTATGGTCAAAGAAATCTGCTAGCTGGAAGATCTGGAGATAACTTGACTTTCCTTATCAAGTGTTGTATTTCTTTCAATCTAGGTCTGAGAATACAGTGTTTCATGTAATTGTGTTGTTATGCTGCTCTGAGCAGTGACACAAGGAAAAATTGCATATCCATCCCTCAGAGGGTTTCCAGCAGACTTTCAGTATCACATCCATAGAACCATGTCCATTTGGTGTCAAAGGGAGAGTAAAGAGGGGAAGACACTTTTGCATATGAGAGCAATTTGTGATGTTTCAATACATATGTTCATATCATACGTTCCCCCACCATCTTTGTCCAGTTTAACTTTGTATTTTGTGAACATTCCATACTTTTCAAAGCCATCATTGAAAATGTAGATGTGGTATGCATGTGCATTCAAGGCTCTTTTGATTTTCTGTGTCGTGTTTGCAATTTTTTGAGTGCATGTGTAGGAGCTCCTTTCTGCAGTAAAGCTTTCCCATTACCTGTGATAAGTACGAGGGGAGAACCATTCTAAAGCAAAACAACAGAAAAAAAGGATTTGTAAGTGCATTGAGACTGAGCTGTTAAAAACAGCAGTTTCCTTATGTGTTACTGTTGGCCTGCTTCAAGGATGTCTTTGCTGGGTGAATGACTAAGTGTACATTTAAGATGTGCATTTCAAATGTGCAGTATCTAGTAGGGTTGAATAGTTCTACCCTAGGATTACTTGTGGTTTGTGATAAATTGCTTACAAACATCACTTTACAGAAATTTCCAGGAATTACATGAGCTTTGTAATGTGTTGTCTTCTAAGGTAGTATGTAAACTTCTCTAGTAAATACAGTTACTTTCTTTGAGGAAACAAACTTAAAACATTGTTTCATTTTAGCCTTGGGAAGGGGAGGAGTTGGACATAGGCTTGTTGCTGCAACTGTGTTCTGTCATTATCCTCTTGAGAGTTATTATCTTAAGGACATAAGTGTGAGTGAGTGGGCATCCCCGAGTTGTCACTTGCAGCTGGAAGAGTGACTAAGAGCAGCTCTTGGGAAAAGCTTGCCATGTCATGCTGACTTGTCATTGCCAGCATCTGTCTGGCAAAAGTGCATAGAAACGATGGACTGTAGAGAGAAAAGAAGAAAGAAATGTCCTTTTTGTTGTTTTGGGGTGTGGTTTTTTTTGCCAGTTCTGATTAATTGCTGTTACTGGCCGTAAGTAAACACAGGATTTCTTTTTCTTTTCCAGAGTAAAGATGGGAAAACACCTTTGCACATGACAGCAATCCATGGTAGATTTTCAAGATCCCAAACCATCATTCAAAATGGTAAAAAACGGGAGGGAGTGTTTTTGTCATAAGCTTTCCAGTTTGGGTATTTTCATCCTCTTGTATTGGTAACAACATACTGAATTTTTTTCATGTCCAGTGTCCAATAATAGCGGTGGAGTCTGGCATATCTGTTTATAAAGTTTGATAAGTTACACTGATGAACCATTTCCTTTTCAGAATGCAGGAATATATATAGATTTGTTTTCCATAACCCAGATTGTAGAGTTTGTCCCATAAGGTTACATAATAAAATGCTTTTCTCTACCACTGAAATCTATATAGGTTTTAAGTCCAAAGTAGTCAGTCATTGACAATTAATAATGTTGCTTGAATGATCATCAGTGCTATTTTTCTAACGAAGTATCTCTATGCATACATATACCCTTACTTAGTAATTACTCTTTATTATAGGAGCTGAAATAGACTGTGAAGATAAGAATGGAAATACCCCTTTGCACATAGCAGCTAGATATGGCCATGAGCTATTAATCAACACTCTGATTACGAGTGGTGCTGACACTGCAAAGTAGGTAACTTTACTGACATGAGTGCAAGCTGACAATTTAGAAGTGTATTTATTAGATTAACAGAACTAGTATGATTTTTAATATAGTCTTCAACTTGCAATAGGAAGTACTTTGTATATTATCCTGTATTGTACTTACAAGTAGCTAGTCAGTATATCACAATTTGTACCAAAACAAAGAGAAATAGAGTTTTCTGTAATGTATTTGAAGTAAAAGCTCTAAAAGGTTTAATAGGCTGTTGCACTGATAATGCATGCTGATAGCTTGGAAGGAAGTGTTTAAGATGTGAAGTTAGCTCAGTAGTCTAATTAGGTGGTTTGCTGAACCCACCATGCATGTGCACTTTGGCACACAGTCATGTTTGTTTTATTTTAATTGTAATGAAACTGTGATACCTGATTATGGTGTATCTTAGGCGGGGTATACATGGGATGTTTCCTCTCCATTTGGCAGCATTAAGTGGATTTTCAGACTGCTGCAGAAAGCTCCTCTCATCAGGTAGGATACTCTTTTAAATTCTTCCAAGGTGCTTTGTACTTCATTTCTTATTTTCACAGAATAGATTTTAATTAAATCCTAATTTAGTGATACATAGAAATCCTTATAGTTTACTAGTACCTTGGGGCAAGTGCTTGTTTTTTAATGAACAGTCCATAGTTAAAGTGAATGCAAACTTTTGCACACATAAGTTAAAAAAAAATCCATCCAAACTGTAATAATGCATTTATCATTTCTTTAATATTGTGTTTGTGCATTTCGAGTTGGCCATAGAGGTGGGATGACTGGGTCAGACCATAATGAAACTTCAAGGAGAAAGATTGATAGCCTTTTTTATTACTTCATGGAGCATCCAATTTCCATTCCATGATGTCTTTAGCTTAATACAGATCGGTCTATCTATTCCTGTAGTGGGCACCTAATAGCTCTGAAGACTCTGTGGACTGCTGCATTAAGAAGCTGTTGCATTGTATATTGTTAATCAAATGCAATGCAATCTGCACTTTTCTTTTGATGTTTGGCTCCTCCCTGAAGATGTGGATGTTGGAAAGTCATTACTTCTCTTGGCCAGAATCTTTCGTGAATTCTGAGCTCTTTGAACTTTTGCAATTCTGAGAAAGTAGATTTGTCCAAAGGAAGCTTCTGGAACAGAAGAAGAATAAGAATAAACAAAATGGTTCTATATTAATCTGAAGACACTTAATGTTTTTTGCAAAAAGATGAGTGAGGAGGAGAGAGTTGGGGAAAAGGAAGAGTAAGAAGTTGCTTTCCCAGCTTTGTACTGTTTGTTAGGGAAGCCTGGGAGAAGAACTAGAGGAATATAACTAAAACTACTGACTGGTAAGGCTTTTATTTGCTATCCTGTCATGGGCAAACTTGCAAGGATTCACTTCAGGAAAGAACTGCCCAATAGTTGACAATATTTCAATTGGATGTGTTCAAAATGAAGGACACTGGCACTTTCTCCTTTCTGCACATGATGTTGTGTTGGCTGTGCCCTTACTGGAGATTCAGTATGGCAAAGGAAATGGTGTGGAGGACTTGCAAGTGGTTTCTGTGACTTTTACATGAGTTGAGAAAACTTGGATGCAAATCTAGCCTGGAGCAGATAAGGACTTGAAGAGTATCTTCTGCCTTCAGGCTAGAAAGACTAGATACTGCTTTTAGGATGTGCTCTTGGTGTGGGGATTGGTATGTATAGAGTATGTGTCCTTTTTGGGGTTGGGAGATGTCTCCTTTATGTAAATTAAAGATCTCTGATTTTTAAATTCATTAATAATCATGTGCAAACCTTAACAAAATGTCACCAATCGGCCTTGTCCCAGTACTGAATGACATTCAAATACTTAGTGATGGTAGACAAGCAACTTAGGGATGTGGAAAGGCATCAAAGGCTATGCTACAAAACAAACTAGTAAACTCTCTTAAATTGTTTGTTATAGAGCATTCTTTTTGAAATGGGATGAGAGCATAGTGGCACATACAAAACCTATTTTAGGGGACATGGAGTAGGAAAACAGTGTTGAAATAATAGTATTCTTGATTAACACATCTTGTGTTGTTCATTATTTATTGTTGTTGAACTGTTCTTAAAAGGAAAAAAAAAAAAGCCAGCATTCCCAGGTACCACAATTGGAGATTTAGTAAATAAGTTAAATTACACAAGAGCAGGACTCTCATGAGAGCATAGTACTTTTCTCAAACCAAAAATGTAGCTTTGAAACCTGATTTAAATAGTAATCTTTGTGTCAAAATATATGGTTAGATATGGAATTGCACAGTTAAAGTTTGTGATCTTGGGTTTGAAGATCCACAGCTGAGCCTTTCTGGAAACAGAAGACTACAATGTTCTGTAAAGAGCTCCTCTGTAATTAACTGCTATTTGCAGCCATCACTCCAACTCAATAAAATTCTTTCTTTGGGACTAAAGCTCTAAACTCAAGGATAAAATTTAAGTAGCTCCTATATTTAGTAGTACTGACATCCCCAAAAATTAATAATCTCTGCACAACAATGATACATTTCAGCATATTCTTAAATTTTCATATAACCTGCATATATCATATATTCAATAGTAAATTGCTCTGAAATATTAGCAGGTAAGTAGAATGAGACAGAACACAGCCTCAGTGCAGCTGCTTGTCTTTAACTTTGCCCCTTTCAGTTTTATTTAAATGCCTATTTTTCAAAACATTGTAAATAGCAAGGACATGTTTCAAACGAAGTAATTTTTAATGCTTGAGTGCTCTTTGCAAATAGCTGTTAAGTTTGCTTAGCAAGCATTTCTCTTAACAGCAGATGACAGCAGTTTCATGAAAGGTGATGTTACATAATGATTTTACAAAATATTTGCTTTGTAGGTTTTGACATTGACACACCAGATGACTTTGGCAGGACTTGTCTTCATGCAGCTGCAGCTGGAGGGTGTGTAAAAAAGCATTCATGCTTTCATATTCAGTGTTTCTTTTTCAATTGCTGATCATTCTTGTTCTTTTTTCTGTTATTTCCTCTCTGCTTTTCCTGCCCTCTCCCCTTGGAACTTAAGTAAACATGAAAATAGTTTCAAGATGGATTCTATCTGCAGACAAAAATATTAATTAACTGCTCAGCTTAATAAGTCATTGCTGGTGTACAGTGTCCAAGTATCATCAGCCTTACCTTAGGTTTATGTTTGGGGATAAACTGATTTTTTTTTTTTTAATCCCATGGATGATGATAAAATTTTTAGAATTTACAGCATTCAAAGATGGCATGCCCACCTCAGATCACTGTGGGACGTGAGATAGAGAACAGCAACTTTGGGAAATTTGTTTTTACCAAATCCATAAATAAAAGGTCAGTCTAAATAAGCTAAAAGCAATAACAAAATTCCAGAGTTTAGGTGGATGAAGTAGTCAGAACTACTTGCTCATCACTTGAGTTGTGATCCATATTGATTATTGTTATTGTATTGTAGGTTTTCTATAGCAGCTACTCAAAATTGCCTGGAAGAATTGGGTAATAAATTTCATGATCCACTTTGTGGGACACAAGAACTCCATGATATTGATATTTTCATTTTTCTGTTTGAATGTTGTTTAAGTAATACTGTTAAGTAATCATTCTAAGTCAAAAGTACTTGATAGATACATCCTTGCTGCAAGTGATTAAGGTTAAAATGCTATCTTTTCATATAAAAACCAAATAATTTGTGACACATTCCCTCACTCATCTCCAGTTTAGGAAAGTTACCCAAAATAGTGTTTAAACAATAAACAATATAGTACATCTATTATGATGGTCATATTTTATTGAAAATTGATTACACTAAAAAGTAAAATATATATGTTGCAATTTAATTTGGCCTTAAAAAATATGCAGTGAAATCTTGCCTCTGGGCTGGAATCCTGGTAGCAAAAGCATGTGACATGCAGGTGTTATTGTTTGTTTGTTTATAAGAATTGAATTTTTTATTGAACTAGGTTCATGTTTATGTGCTTTATGCATGCCATTTGGTAATCAACTAAATTTATATATGTAGTCTTGAAATAACTTAAATTCTTTGTTGATTTGGTCCAGAAATTATGGAATCTATTTTACATACAGAAATGTATTTATCAAAAATTCCATATTATAGTTCAGTTCCATTAAAAATAACATATGAGATGTACATGTGTAGCAGTTCTGATATTTGTAGAGGCCAATATTTAGGAAATAAAATTTGCAATCACAAGTAATAGTGTGTTAATTTATTAGGAATTTGGAGTGCCTAAATCTTCTGCTAAATACTGGTGCAGACTTCAACAAAAAGGACAGATTTGGAAGGTAAGGCATCCTAGATTTGTATATTGTAAAGGGCTGTTAAAAGTATTGCAGAAACAGCTTACTGTTATGTGGCCAAGTCTGTGTTCCAGTTTAAATGGTTTTTTATGATATGATGTCCCTAATAAACTGTGTTGCATCAAATGTTCTCAAAAGTCACAAACCTATTTTGTTAATCGTGTTTTGTTAGGTAGGTGTTTAGTCTTGTTTTTAAAAACTGAGTTTTATATTCAACTGTAATTTTTATGAATCTTTTTTCCTATAACATGGATCTAATATGTTTAAATTGCTCTCATCCAAGGACATTACTAATGTTTTCCAAATAATGTATTAGTCAAATCTATAAATCTGTTGCTATTTCTGTGCTCTTTTATTAAAATACACAGTATTTTATTATAACTGCTTCACCTTTTTCCTTTCATGATATCCATCCCTTTCTGTTTCCCTGTTTGAGCTCTGAACTCTTTTGGAATGACATTTATTTCTATTTTTAGTATAGGATTATTTAAGTTTAAATGGTAGGATCAGTACTCATGTAAAATCTCACATCTCATAATGGAAAATATGATTTTCCAGGATGTGAACAGCAGGAGTAGCACTTAAGGAAAAAGTTATGAATCCAAAGTTGTATTTTGCTTTAAATTCCACTTCCAGTATTTTCTGAGAAAGGAACAACTATCTGTCACAACTTTTGTCATCAAAAGTTGGGGTTTCCTGTTGGTTTGGTTTGGATTTTGGTTTAACATTCATGTTATATAGAACAATCATTTCAGGAGATGGAAAAAATTAATTTAAAATGGAGAGAAATGGGAAAAAGACATTTTAAAGGAGAGGAAAGAGCCTGGGTATCTCCTCAAAATCAAGATATTTATAGCAGCAGTCTCTTTTTAAAAATAGAAAATTGAATTCTGAGTCATCTCGGTCCTTTTAAAATTTTAGCCAAACTGGCATATTTAGAGAATTGTTTGTGTATTTGAAGCTGGGATAAGTTTTCTCTGAGATTATACATCAGTACTAATATTTCATGGGTTTGTTATAAGAAGACAAGGTGTATTTAACAGTGCCTCTGCTATGTCACTATAGTTAAAAATAAATAATGTTTTCCTCTCTTAGGCAAAATTCTGATCTGTTTATTAAAAACGTCTGTTTGCGTAATTGTTGTGTTTTATTTGTGCTATATTTAGTTGTTGTGCAGTTTTTGATTTGTCCATATTTTTCCATGTGGCTTAAAATTACTTAACAGAAAATAGTATTTCTAATGTAAACTGGATTTCTCTCTATAAGTTTACACAAGAAAACTCACATAAAGCTTCCTTTAATGCAAAGTTTGTGCATATTTTGGCTGGCAAATAAATCCTCTATATATTGTTCAACATTATTAAGTGGTCCCTAGAAAATGGCCCTATTCTTTAGTACTATAATGATGCATTCTTCACCAAAAATACTTGTTTAAAAATGTAAGGAGGATTTAAATTTCACTTTATTTTGCTTTTTCTGTCTCTATAATATTATTTTGCTGTTATTTACCATTGTACTTTTTATTTAAATGTGTACTAAAGAACTCCACTCCATTATGCTGCTGCCAATTGTAATTATCAGTGCCTGTTTGCCCTTGTGGGATCTGGAGCTAGTGTGAATGACCTTGATGAGAGGGGTTGTACACCTCTGCACTATGCAGCTGCATCAGACACAGATGGGAAGTAAGTGGCTTGCTTTGTACTAAAGCCTTTCTCATTAGGAACATTTGAGCTGTGAATTTTGTGTGTGTTCTGCCTTCAGATTTGCCAAATGCATTTCTTGTATTTCTAAAGATTAAACTTGACAGTGGTTGTGTGCATTGTATATAAAAGACTTTATGTAACAAGTATTTCAGAAGAAAACCATGAACAACAGGAAAATGCACTGTAAAAATTCTATGTCCTATAATGCAGATGTCCTAATTTAGGAATTAATTTGGAAGAGAGTTCTTAATCCCAATCTTAAACCACTATGTAGTGGTTGAGTAAATATCCTTTGTGGGAGTTATAAAGTTAGTTGTGGGCAGTAGGGTCGTTTTACCTTAAAATCAAATTCTGATGAAGGATGGATATTAACTTGACATTTCAATATAAGGTGCTTTATCTATTTGATGCTTGAGTAAACTAGAGTTGTAAGGCCAAACATGACTATTTCTTGATAGCGTAAATTTTTATTATGTAGTTACACTTTTATTAATGAAATGCTTCCAGAATCTTTCATAAATCCACTGATCTCTTATATGTGTTTATTTTCAAACTAATGGTTACATTTAAAATATTTATTAATGACTTAAATGCTTATATGCAAAGTGTATATAGATAGCACCAAACTGATGAGTTTACTTAAGCTCCAGACATTGTATATATTGAGGAGACAAGAAGAGCATCACTTTCTTGTGCACACACTCACATATGCAGGTCATGGTGTGCAGCATCACATTCCACATGCACACAGTGACACCTTCCCTGGAGAAGTGCTGCTTTGTGCCAAATCCTCTTGTTTTAATACAGCACCTTTTAAAGTGTGAGGTAGCAATAGGAATGAGGTGGCATATAACTTACAGATTGGGTTTTGAAGGCTAAATAAAGAATACTTCCATGGCCATTTAACTTATATTTGAAGAATGTGCTTTTTTTATGTGAAGCCAAATTTCAAAATTAAATTGTCTGCTGCTTTTTAGAAATTATTTCAATTCCTGCTGGAGCTTGCTGAGATAATTTTACTATAATTGCCCTCTTACAAGTTGAGCTAGAATTAATTTTAGCTTCTCAGTTGCTCTGAAAACCTCCAAACATTCTTCAGATGACATCGTTTTGCCATCTGTCTTAAAAAAGGCACGAGCAGGAATGATGATGACAATACTGCAGAGCTTTGTGAGGTAACTCAGAGCATCATCTCTGGAGCCCAGGGGCTGTTGCCCTTCCTATTAACATTTGGGTCTCTGGAAGACAGGCTGCAAAGCAGAATGGCCTGAGGGGAAGCTCTTTATATGGATGCAGCAAGATGATTAGTAACAGCTGGAAAACCAGTACTGCTCAGCTCATTCAAAACAGGAATGAAGTTAAAAATGATTACTGGAGTTGGAATATAAAGCCTGGAAAAAAACATGTCAGGAAACCATCTATATAAAATTCTAAAGATATGTGTTTTTATGGTCTTTGTTCAGACATCTTGACAGATTTTAAAGACAGGGATGTTTTTGTTGAAAATTATTTTCCGGTTTATTCTTGTTTGAAAGTATTTCTTTTGTATCTTTAACAAATGCTTTTGATCTGGAACACACACCAGTAAGCCCCATTTTCCCAAGACTAGAGAGAAAAACATGATTTCAGAATAAGATAGAATAAGCAGCATCTTTGGGGACAAAAAACGATGCTGCTTCTATGTTAGAATTTTCTAATGGACAGTACACCAATAAATATATGGGAAATAAATTTAATTTACCTCGGCTTTCAGAAAGTTTGATGAATCTGCTTTTTAAGAGACCTGTTGAGGACAGTTAAGTATGCGACAGATGCAAAGTTAATCTCTCTCCTGGATGCAGAGAAACATCAAAAATAATGATCTGGTTTGCTTGGGAAAGATTGGGCAATTGAGGATTTTTAGTAGATACTTGAGGATTTTGAGTAGACTTGGCTCCATGCAGTGTATTTAGTGTTTTGTAGAAATTTAGGTAGCCAAAGCCAGTGACATGTAACATTTATTAATGAGCCATGAATGTTAACACAAAATTACTGATTCAAATTATAAACGAAGTTAGATGATTGGACAAATGAAATGTAAGAACTTCAATTCTTACTTAATGAGACAAATTGATTTGTCTTTGGGTTCTCAGAAATCTCATTCCATTTTAGTTCAAATAAAAACATGCAAGCACAGTTGTCATTGATTAAATCTAGACATTTGTTTACTGGGCAAATAAAACCTGAATTGTTTGGTTAAGAACATAGATATGCTTTTCAAGTAGCTCTTTATTACATATATTGAACTAGTTTTAAAGCTACCTGCATCTTATGCTACAGATGTTATTCTTTAAAACTCAAGAAATTTTACCCTTTTCACTACATACTAAGTCCTTGTTTATGCTGGGCAAAAAATGATGGGAGTGAGAGTGCACCTCTGATAAAGAAGTATTTAGTGATCCCAGAGAGAAGAAGGGATGATGACTTGTTGTACACTTCAGAATAACAAAACAAATGGCTTCACCAGCAAGTTCAAGGTCATGATAATGACTTTGGAAAGTGTTGCTTAAATGACAGACAAGATAAAATTATGAAACAGCAGGGCTAATGCTTGCAATCATGTAGTGTGCACACATGGAGTATCTTAAAAACAGAAAACTAGGGGGAGAGTGAGCTGACTGGAATCCCCTGTTTCATCCTTCTGGCTGAGTGTCCATGGTTGAAACTGAGCTGATCATGTTCTGCCTTATAAATTTGTCTAATGAAAGTAAGGAATGGTAAGATATAAGTATGACAACAACTGAGTATTTACTGTATAAATAAATCAAAACAATAGTGTCTGGTAGTGGAAGTGTGTGTGTGTGTGTGTTACTCTTGTATGCTACCATGAAGAACTCAGCTACTGCTTCTCTCTGTATAACATACAGAAGAAGGGATTATTGCAGAAAAGCATACAAAATAGTAATCATTGATATTAGCAAAGGTAACTGCAGTTGTGTTAGCTAGGAGGAAAATGCTAGTTTTAACCAAGTCAGATAACTCAGAAGATGCAGGATGTCTGCAGAGAAGGATGATTTCAAATTTTGAAGCTTTGTGGTTGACCTTTACATTTGATGTAATGAGGTAGGTTTCTCTAGTCCTAGCCAATATTGTACATTAAATCAGTGTCCCTGTGTGCTGTATTCTATTTTCCAGTTGAATTGGAACAATTTATCACTTAGCGTTAAGTTGAAATTCAGCATTTAGATACATGGTTGCATATGTCAATTTGAATAGGTGCCTGGAATACTTGCTAAGAAATGATGCCAACCCTGGGATCCGAGACAAACAAGGATACAATGCAGTTCATTATTCAGCTGCTTATGGTCATCGCTTGTGTCTTGAATTGGTAAGAAAACATATCATAGATGAAAGGTGTAACAGCTGCTCTCCCAGGGTGTGATGGAGAGGCCAGGGGATTCCTCCACCTCGGCTGTCAGCTGGGTCAGTACTGTTTTTCAGCCTCTGTGCAGATACATTTAAGCATTTGGTATTCCTAAAATAGAAGCAAGGTGAGGAGCTAAGATGCTAGATACTGGCTTAAAAAGATGAAAAATTCTCAGGTGAAGAGATAACTGGTTGAGGATGTGGGATATTAGGTTTGGTTAGTTTCTTAATTTAGACTGCACTGCTAATTTTTTTTGCTGGTGGCTGAAATAAAATAACCACAAGTTATCCCACTGAGAACTGTTACGAAATTTCATGAATGTCATGTGAAAGGAGCAAATGAAAATGTGGGGAAAACCTGTAAAGAAAGGGTGCCTTATAAAATAGTTCATGCAGTTACAGTGACTACTGGCCATGTAATAGAATTTCAGATGATAAAGCCGTAGTTAGTTTTTTATTGCTCCCTTTGCAAAAATATGTGTGTTATTTGATATGCTGTGTTATATAACTTCAGTATTTTTATAAAAATTGCCCTTTTATACTTAAATGTATTCAAACATGAATTGTGAATGTTTTTAATTACAGATTGCAAGCGAAACGCCTCTAGATGTTGTAAGTGTATTATTTCTCACTTTTTAAGTACTGCTATAGAGCAAAAGGGAACCTGTAGTTTTAAAAATACTGCTTATTTCTTAGACTTATTCAACCATTTCTTTAATGCATGAATGTATTATTTAATTTCAACTACAATTTAGATTTAATTGGACTTTAGAATTTTGAAACAGGAAATTATTTTTTAAGCCATGTGGTTTTTTACTTAAACAGTTGGATGACCATGATATAAAAGTGTGATAATGAAAATGTCATTTGAATATATTTGGTGTTCTTCAAACACTTTGAATGCTTTAATTCTACTAATGTACTCAATTAAATATGGTCTTGAAAAAGACCCAGAATTAAAACTTAAGAACACATCTGAAAGTCACAGATGGAAATGTAAATACATAGGTATTTTAATGCTATAATGCTTTTGCTTTTCTTGAGTCCATTTTTTCTCTCTGAGGAATGTTTTCTTGTTCTGAGAAATCCATCCTGCCTTCTGGCCTTTCATATTGTTTTCTTGATGACTTTTTTCCTATTCAACATGCTTACTTGGCTGATGTTTGGGGTTTGGTTTTTTTTCCTACTGCTGCTGCTGTCACCTGTCCTTGTCTTCCCTTTGTATTCATCTTTCATATTGCTACTTCAGAAAAAATATTAATTTTAGATTAGTTTCTGATTTACATTATTATGCAAAATTAAACTACTGGGCTTGGAACATGGATATGGGGGAGGTGTTGCAGTTGATTCAAACTCTGTAAAAGGTTGAAGATCAGGAGATATGTAATTCTATACTATTCTTCCTATTTTTTCTTCTTTATTTTTCAATCTGTGTGTATGGGAAACTGTAGCAATTATTGCTGAGTGTTTTCAAAGGTGAGGGGTTTTTGCACTCACTCTGACTTTCTCTCTCTAAGCTGATGGAAACATCAGGTACTGACATGCTGAATGACTCAGACAACAGAGCGCCTATAAGTCCACTGCATTTAGCTGTAAGTGCTTAGTTCTTTAGTGATGACAGCTCATCTGGTGGCAAACAGACGTTGCACAGGTTTATTCATTCTGGATTTTTTCAAAATATGTTAATAACAATAAACAAAATGCAATCATATGTACTAATATTCCTGAATGAGATATACAGGGTGATTTTTGCATTTCACTTGAAACTTGCTTCATGGAACAGCTTTCATGTGGAATCTTCTGATTAAAATTTATGCTAATGAAACTTTTACAAGACTTGTTCTATGAAAAATTATGACTTTTTTAATCATTACGCTGTTTTATTTCAAAATTGTTTAGTATGAGAAATGTTTGTCCTCAATACTTTAAGAAAGATTTGCACAAGGAGTAGGGTAGGACAGTGATGAAATTCTGTCTATACAAAAATATTCAAAATATAGAGTAACCAGCTCAATGTGTAGCTTTGATCTTTTCACTGAGTTTAAAGCAATTGGAAAACCACACTGTACTTTCTGCAAGTAGAGTAAGTATCATGCAGGACCTATATATATGTATGTATCTGTATCTGTATATCTCCAAAGTAAAAAATAATCTTTGGTAGTGGTAAATGAAGGCTGTTTGTACTGCATTCTTATTACAGGCACTTTTTTTTTTAATAATTGATGTAAAAAGCTAAAAGGAATTACTTAAATTTGCATATGTTCCTCACTTGGAATAATCTGAGGATGATGTCAGTACAACATAAAGCGATGAAATGTGCAGTAGACAAAATACTGTTATTTATGCAGATTGAAGACAGATGATTTTCTGAGAGTAGTTGCAGTTGCTGACTGAAAGGATAAAATAGAAAAAACCCACCAACCTTCTTGCTGAAATTGTGGGGTTTTTTTAATTAGTCGTAACTGTTGTAACTACTTACGTGCTGCATCAGTTGCTCTTCTACATGCTAAAATAAGAATAGCATCTTTACAATTTCATTTATGTAGTTCTGGCAGGAAAGGGAAAAATGTTAAGGATGGGAAAATTAAAGAATTTTCTTATTCTTGTAGGCCTATCATGGCCACCATCAAGCTCTGGAAGTGCTGGTACAGTCACTGCTGGACCTTGATGTGAGGAATAACAATGGAAGGACACCACTGGATCTTGCTGCCTTTAAGGGACATGTGGAATGTGTAGATGTGCTCATTAATCAGGGAGCATCAATCTTGGTGAAAGATTATGTTGTAAAGAGGACCCCAATTCATGCTGCAGGTATGTGCTAGCCACTGACCTCTAAAATTTTGGCTTTTGAAGTGGATAATCTGTTTAGAAGTCTCTGTCATTAATGTTATAAGAAATAATGTTTTGGAATAGAGGATGACTTTTAAGGTGTATGCTGTGCTGAGAAAGGTGTAGGAAAAGAGTTGCAGACGGGAACCAGTATGAATCCAATAAACCAGTTGAGCCTGAGGAGTGCTGTTCCACACTTCCCTCTGGAAGGGTGCATTGTCCTTGTCCATTCAGCTGGCTGTGCTGACAGGTGTCGGTGACACCTGTCGGTGCTCCTCTCCTCGTCTTTCATGCAGCCCAAACTGCAGGCCCAAATTTAGACAGACAAATTGCATTGCCTGTCTTGGCAGTAAAGTACTTCTAAAAATTTCTGGAGTCCTGGAGAATTTTGACAGTTTGAGAAGAGACATGAAAACTTACTTTGATTTTTTTCCAAGGATTTAAATGACTCCTGAGCATTTTCAAAATAACAGCAATCTTTTGCAGTATTTTCTTGCTGACTTTCCTAGAAAACATCTCTAGGCCTGCCTTTCTCTGAGTCTAGAATCCACACTGTAGTCTTATTTTTTTCCTCACGTTGAAAATAGGCTTATTAAATTTGACATATATAGTAATGGTGTTACAGAAGTGTTGCAGTTAAAAAGAGCATTATGTACAAAACATCGTCATTCTAACCACTTAATTTGTTGTCCATGAACACAAGCTGCATTCTTCTATTTGATTTAGCTTTCCTAACTTGTGTTAGCAAGTCTGTCAGCTACAGAAACATGAATTGTCGCTGTGCTTCTGTGCACTGAATACTGCAGCTGTAGGTCAGAAATAATTTCCCTTCCAAGAAGCAATCATTTATCTTTCATGAGTTGCATTTAAATGAGATTTCTCAATCTTCTGTTTGTTCTTTTTCCATTTGTTTTTAACTGCGTGGTTTATTACATCTATGCATTACCTTTCCTTCCCCTTTCTAAATGTGATTTCCACTATTATTTTATAACTATGCGCATGCTACACTTGCTAACAAAATCTGACTGTGATTTGCTAGGTATGTGTTTACCTATGCCTTAAAACAGGCAAAAATTATGCAAATTCCTGTATTTAAATGTTTCTTCTTGTGTATGTTGTATAAGCATATATTCCAATTACTTTCAATATGTGCAGCCTCATTTATATGTAAAAAAACCCCTGTTGTTGTTGATTATCCAATTGATAGTTGGAATCAGTTGCTTCTAACACTGTTCAGTTGAGAATACCCAATTTCTGAAATTATTTTCTATTGTTCATATTTTAATTTAAGTTATAACAATGGTCCAGCTGTACAGTGGGTTTTCAGGCTAATGGGCTTTAGTCTGAGCAGGTTGCCATCCTGTTTGAACTCTCTACTCAAAGGCAATTAATGTAAACCCCATATTTTTATGTTTTACAGCTACAAATGGTCATTCAGAATGTTTGCGGCTATTGATAGGAAATGCAGAACCACAGAATGCAGTGGACATTCAAGATGGAAATGGACAGTGAGTGTCAATGATGGACATTCTATTCTACACAAGTTTCTGCGTTTCATAAAAGAGAAAACCAAATATTTTATAGTATCTATTTTTAACTTATTTTAAAAGGAAATAATTGCAATAAACAAAGTTGGGAGTGAAAAATGTTCTTGTTCAGTTGGAAGGAAACTAAAATGTGTCTTACTGCCCAAATGCTGAGAAAATGAATTCTAGTTACTTAATCAGGACTTCTGAATTGGGGGTGTTAATTTGTTTTCTTGAATCTAAAAAGCAAATGAGTGGAAGGTCATTGATGATGTAAATCTTAACAGTGTTGACTGGAAGAGTAGCAGTTGTTATACTTGAGCTGAGTGCTAGTCTGTTAAATTTCCAAGTGTAAATTTTCACTTTATTTCTGTCTGTGCTCAGGACTCCTCTGATGTTGTCAGTTCTCAATGGGCACACCGACTGCGTTTATTCACTCCTTAACAAAGGAGCAAATGTAGATGCCAAAGATAAGTGGGGAAGGACAGCATTACATAGAGGGGTAAGAGAATATTCCCTTTCTTTCCTTTCCAGTTTCCTACATGCTAATTTCAAATAAAGACTTCGTATGTAGTGTTAATGAATTTCTCATTATTCTCATCTTGCCATTTTAATTTTTAATTGTATTTTTAGTTGCATTCAAAAGATGGCTTCTGCCTGTTCGCTACCTATCCTCAGAATTCCTTTGGACTTCTAGAACCTCCTAATCTCGCTGTAAAATGTTGACTGGAGAGGTCCTAGAGTAAGCTTTTTGTTCAGGGGAGGTAGTGTTAATGGGAGGAAGAAAAGCGTGATGCAAGCCACGTGCCAAATATTTTGTTTATAGTGTCTGCCAGATAAGACAACTGAATGAACCCTAGAGATTAGCAGTTCATTCAGTGTTATTCCAAGAAAATATTCTGTTATCAGTATTACAATACATTGCTATTTTCCTAACAGAATGGCTGATTTCAGGAATAAAAATAACTTATTTTGCTTATTTTGTTATGCCTTAAAAATGCAAGAATTTGCCTGAGGTTTGCTTGCTTTAGTTCTACCCCTTGGCTTATATACATGAATATTTTCAAACGGCCCTTTCCCATCTCCCTCTCACAGGCAGTTACTGGCCATGAGGAATGTGTGGAAGCATTGCTTCAACATGGTGCTAAGTCCTTACTACGAGACTGTAGGGGACGGACCCCCATCCACTTGTCAGCTGCGTGTGGCCATATAGGTGTGCTGGGAGCTCTCCTGCAGTCAGCTCCTCCTGTGGATGCAGCACCTGCAATGGCAGACAATCACGGCTATACATCACTGCACTGGGCCTGCTATAATGGTAAAAGGCATTAAAATACAGCTCTAAGTCTATTTGTTGATATTGGGGTAGAAGTTATTAATACTTACAAAAGCAGCATATAGAGTCTGTCCTCTTTCAGTTCGTTTCAGTGAATGAGAGAAAATGGCAGACACGATGTCTTGAGAAATGTGTTAACATCTAGTACATAATATGAGATGTTTACTTTTGTCCTACATTTGTTTCATATACTATCTTAGTTTTATGCCTCAAGGAGTCTTTAAAGAAATTCAGCATAGTACCTTTGAATAGAAATGTGCCACACATCCCAAAAAAATAACCTTCATAAGGAGGAATGGTTTCAGATTAAATCTGTTTTTAAACTTGCTTCATATCAACTCTGGTAGGCATAAGAAACTCAAGTATATAAAAGTGATTTAATAAGAATTTAGATTTTTCTTCACTGATACTTTTTATAGGTTTGAGAGTGAGGGAGGCCTTGAAACATATGAAAATCATTCAGCTCCTTTGCTAAAGATTTTGTTCTGTCTGTTCATTAAGAATAGTAGAGGTTGTTTTTTATTTCATCTCTGAGTGACATGATAGAGAAAAATCAAGAAGTAAGAGATTAGACCTTCATTTTACCAATTATTTTCAAGTGAATAACTACTGAGCTGATGCAGCTGGGTGATAATTTCAACCAAATGTGGAACAAAAATAAACCTCAAATGATGGAGTTGTTTTTATGTGGACAAAATGGTGAATGCACAGAAGAGTTTGAAATACGGAGGTGTAAAGAAATAAGTATTCTGGATGTTCTTCAGACAGCATGAGATACCTTCTAAACTTCATAAAGTGTACAGTGTTACATGTCAGTTTGATTTTCAGGATTCTAAGAATGTATTGGTTCCTAAATGTAGCTCTGTTGAATATAACTAGCCTTTCTTTGAAACTTTCAAATACAATTCTGCTTAATCTAATCTAGATGCGTATTTTTCATTGTAAGCCATAGTTAGACCCTTTCTCTTCTTTTCAATACCTAACTCTTACATTTGCTTTAGGTCACGACAGTTGTGTAGAGCTGCTCCTGGAACAGGAAGTTTTTCTGAAAATGGAAGGAAATTCTTTCAGTCCCTTGCATTGTGCTGTGTAAGGAAGTGCAAAATTATTCTTCATAAATTTCATTGCTGTATTTAACAAAAGATTTATCATTCTGTAAATAACAGTCTGTTTAATTCATTATAGGATAAATGACAATGAAGGTGCTGCAGAAATGTTGATTGATACATTAGGTGCTGGTATTGTCAATTTAACAGATTCAAAAGGAAGGTAAGAGTGTAAATGCAGAAAGAATGTTTGGGATGTCATACAGTGGCTGTGCTAAATTCTTCAGTCATTTGGAGTTTTGTATTTGCTGCTTATGTTAATTCCTCATTCCCCTGGTTTTATCCTTTGAAGGGTTTTTTTTTTTATTCTGTGCTAGAAATAAATTTTAGGTTTTTAAAATCCTGTTCTGATTCAGTGAACTTGAATTGGCTTCTTATTATACAGGCAAGTTAGAGCATGTTTTAAATTTTATCCCTTTGTGGATAGGGTTTTATGCATCTTTTATTTTTTCTGAATCAATTTGTATCTCTATTATTAACTGTGTGGGTGGAGTTATTTGAAACTAGAAAGGGACTTTTTAAAGGCAGCAGTCACAACTCCAACAATACTGATTGCAAAGGATCCAGTGGGAGAGACTGCCCAGTCTTCTTTATTTGTAGGATCACAGCCAGGGATGCCCCTTTGAATACAGTAGAAAACATGGCTGAACATGGCCATATTGTCTTTTGATCTGTTGTAGAACTCCTCTGCATGCAGCAGCTTTTACAGATCACGTTGAGTGTCTACAGCTTCTGCTTGGTCACAGTGCTCAAGTAAATGCTGTAGATTCTTCTGGGAAAACACCTTTAATGATGGCTGCAGAAAATGGACAGACGAATACAGTTGGTAAAGAGAAAGCTTTATATATTTCTGCTCTTAGCTTTGTTAATCTTATTGTGGGTGAAGTACCCTTATAGTTAACATTCTTGTGAATATATTTTTGTCAAAATTCTGTTTTCATTTTGCACAAATGTAAGCCGTTTAAATTTTAAGGAATATGCTTTTAGTTAATACAAGTCTTTATTTCCCCAGAGGTGCTGGTTAGCAGTGCTAAGGCTGATCTGACTTTGCAAGACAGTTCAAAGAACACAGCACTCCATTTGGCTTGCAGCAAGGTGTGTGCATGGTCTGACTTAGCAGTGCTGAGCTTTGTGTTGTTATCAAGCACTGTTTGAAAGTACTGTTGCTTTGAAAAAACACTCAAAGCGATTTGTGAAGGATATTTGTTGTGTGACAGATGTTTGTTCTGTGTTAAGGGTCATGAAACTAGTGCCTTGTTAATACTGGAGAAGATTACGGATAGAAACCTCATCAACGCCACCAATGCAGCCTTGCAAACGTACGTATCAGCAGTGAGGGTGTTTGAAAGATGAGTTCTTGGTGTGTATCTTGCTCATTAAGAGGAATGTTTTCCAGAAATTTTTTTTCAAATTCATTGTTAATAGGTACCAAGAGTTGAACCAACTTGGAATTGAAACAGTGTTTTGCTCCTATTTAAAGCTCTAGATATTTTTTTTCTAGTGGGTGAATGGGATGATAAATAAAACTTACGTTAGTGCGACTCCTGTGTGGAGTTACTGCAATCCACTGAGATTACCTGTAAACTGAGATTTTTCTATTTTAAAAATTATCCAATTTTTCAATTAAAAATCACTTCATTTAACAACTTGAGGCAAACTAAGACTTGGTCTTCAAAGATAGCTTCTTTTAAAAAAAACTGCCTGAAGTGTGCTTTTATTCAGCATGCTTTCTGTTTCATGTTTCAAGGATGAAACATTATTTTCTGTTAAATATCGTGGAGAATACACTATTCTTAAATCTTCCTGAAGATCTTCTCTGAAGTAGAATTAAACCTATTTGGTTAGCCCAAATCAGAAGGAAACCTTAGAAATGTATGGTATGTCATACCAATCAGTATGGGTTACTAAAATGACTCTTCTGCATTTTATTCCTTTTAAAAAATACATTTGTGTTACAGGCAATACTTGACACACGATGTGTAGCTGAGTTATGCACATGAATTATTAGACTGCTTTAGTAATGCAATCACAGACCATTTAGAAAAAAGAAAAAGCCAGAAAACCCTTACACTGGAACTTGTAAGCAACTCACATATTGTTCTGGCCTTACATCCCTTCTGGAATCTTGCCTCATTCAAACTCTTGCAGTGCTTCCAAGTATTCCCCGAGATCTGCTTGAATTAAGGAGTTAAAATAGTAAGAATTCTTCCTTTGCTTTTGCTGCTCACCGTGGTGCACCTCAGGCAGCATGAAATAACCAGAAAGTAGGAAAGGATTGATTGCCTCCTTTCTGGCTTGAAGCAAGGATGTCTTGAGAGAAGGAAAAGCAAAAAGGAGATGGGAACAGATGTGGGAAAGTATGCTACCACAGGCTCATGTAATTCCACCCACGTGCCTTGGCTCAAATAGTCTGATCAAGAGATGTCATGGGATAAAATAGGTACACATTTGCACCTCCATGAAGTGTTTATATAAATTGCAAGGTTTTAACAGTTGTTTAAAATATTACTGCTTTAGCAAATGTTTAATAATTAAATTGACTTTCTGAACAGCTTAAACGAAGTCCTTCTTTGTGGCAAGATAAGCATTAAAATTGTTGGTCTCTATATTAAAATTATTTTAATTACATTTAATTATTTTAATTAAATTTATTTTAATTACACTTCTCAGTATATCTGTGGGGTGTGGTAGTTCTTGAATTTTTAATATTTTAATGTAAGCACCATAGATACAGCTGCTCCTGTTTGTATCTTTTGCATTTCTGATATCTCAGTAAGGCATTTGTTTCCAACTCAAAATATAGCTTATAGTTAATTGAAACAACTTTAGGAATCTTAGAATGAATGAAGAGCAATATAAAGCAGAAGGGAAATAAGCTGGTTATTCTGTTTCCTGCTGAGTGATGGTAAGGTTTCATTTAAGCCAGTGGGAACCAATTTTGAAAAACTGTTGCATTTGAAAAAGATATAGTTAGAATATTTGAGATAAAGCTACACTTTCCTTTATAGAGCAAGTCAACATAAAATTGATTTATGGTTAGTAGTTTGAGGTTTTGAAAAGTAATCTGCTTTTCTTGCTTCATGCATTATACTGTGAAATATTTTTTCATCTCTGATCACAATGGAATAGAGTGGTTTCTAGAAGGCAGATTGATGAAGTGCTTCTGCATCTCTTATGAGCATTTACATGCAGTAGCAAACGACTGCCATTCTGCTGTTAGAGCTCCAGTGACTAATGGCAGTGATATGCAGTATCTCTCAGATGTGACAGTATCTGTTACATCACTTGAGTGGGGGATTTATCAACAGTAGGGTGCCAAGTGTTTCTGACTTTTTAACATGATAAAGTCCACAAGCAGGCACATCTTTAGTAGCAGCTGCTTCCTCACTGTGTGCTGCCATGGAAAGTTCACAATTGGTATTATAGAGTGTCTTTGCAATAAGAAAAGAGATGTGCTGAGTTTCCCATCTTAGTTATTACATCTACAATATTTATGTGATGTCTAAATAACATAGAAATATAAGTATTACATTTAACTAGATGCAAGCTACCTATCTTACTTCATGACTTGTTCTAAGGTTTATATATGAGTTTGCTTGTCTTCACAGACCTCTGCATGTTGCTGCTCGAAATGGACTAACGGTTGTAGTTCAAGAGCTTTTAGGGAAGGGAGCAAGTGTACTTGCTGTAGATGAAAATGGTAAGAAAAATCTAACTTTGTTTCCCTGTAAGGAACTGTGGTTCTAAACTCAACTCCCTGAAAAGCAATAACTGTGGAAACTTCAGATGAGCCTTGCAGTAGGTTGCCCTCACAGAAAAAAATGCGTTGGTGGTGGATCATTTTAGCAAAGCAGCAGAAGTGTAGGGAGAGTGAAAACTTTCAGAACGATGCAGGTCACGGCACAGAAGTGTTTGGTTTGCATTTGTAGTTTTATGATGCATTATAAAAGTAGTTTTATAATGCACCTATAAATCCACTAGCTTTGGCATACCAAAAATGGTCAGAAAACCATAATGTTCAAAGTAAAATATAACTTTCAGCTGTTAAGAAGCTAGATTGAGTTGCTGTTCGTTTTGTCACAGTAGGTATATCGGTGTTAGCTTTCAAAAGCTAGTATGATTTACAGCTCTCAGTTACTGTTCTCAAGCTTCTGGCTCTTCAGAGTTTTTTGGCACATAGAAGTAAGAAGAAGTAACTGCTTTATCATGAGAATAAATCCTGCACCTTGTAAGAGCAAAAGAAAGCTAGATTTACTGACTAATTTTCATATTTTCACGTAAGACATCTGTGGTCCTCAGAAAGCTGTGCTTTTAAAAGTCTTATGCCATGAAAACAGTAGCTGGGATTTGGGGAGGGGTGAGGGAATGGTCTTGGATTGTTTGCTTTTTGGCTTTGCTTGTTTGGGTTTGTTGGGTTGTTTTTTAATTCCAAAAGTGATGTGCCTAATTAATAATTCTATTTATATTTCCAGTTTGGAAAGTTTTTTCTCTCTTAATGTTCACTGTGACTTTCTCTGTGTGTTTCTCAAATTACACTGCACAAAGTGACATTTAGTATCTTAAAGATCATTCCTTGCCTAAAATTGGGCACAAGAGTAAGTGCTGAAAGAAACTCCCTGAAATGAAAAGATTGGAAAATGTATCTTTTCCATTTTTGTTTCTCATCATTTGTATGCTGACTGGAGATGTTTGCATTTTTGTGGGCTTCTCATATGCAGCCTGCCAGTCCCTTATTAGGATGGATCTTTGACATAACAAAGGAAAACATGAGGAAACACATTCGTGTCAAAGTACCCTGGCAGCCTGGGGATCTAAAATTCTTCTTTTTAATCCTGCTCATATTTTAAATTTTAAAGTAACTCTGAGCGCTGTCTAATATTTTTCCTCACGGTGGTTCTTTCTAATAGCAATTGCTTTGTTTATAAAATTCTAAGCAGCCTTGAGAATATTCACAATGAATTCTTTTTCTGACTGAAGAAATAGGCGCTGGAATATTTTGGATCACAACACTGATCTTACTTTAGCATAGTCCAGATAAGTTCAGTGATCTGCCACACAATATTGGCATTTCATACAGAATTAGATGATATGGGAGTTTAGTTTTAGTTTTAGGAAGTTTTAGTGTTTTACATGGAAGCCTGTCTTGATATATGGAACATGTAACCAGCAGAGCCTCAGCTGTTACGGAGTGATGATCCACTTTTTGTCTTTGAATTTGTCCCTTTCTGAAAAAGCTACATTGACTTTTTGCAAGCAGTCTCTATTTGTGTCTATAGCTGTATAAATTGGGTCCTCTGCTGCTCTATCTGAGCTGTAGATCATTATTGAAAAACATGAGCTTTGAAAAAAACTAGCATCACTCCAGTTACCTGCATTTCAGTTCATAAATAATTTATAAGATTTTTAAAACTCTAGGTTTGAAGTCACACTGTTTTTATTATAGACCATCTCTTAATGTGGTGAGATCGTTTTTGTTTAAGAACTAATGTCAGTAGAAAAAAATTTAATCCTCTTGGTTCTTAAAAGATCTAATGCAGCTGAAACAGCAAATTAACTGTCCAGTATACTTCCCCAAAGCAGTTGTGTTGAGGGTTCTTTCTCAGCTCTGTATGAGTTCTTATTCAGATTTCAGTTCTTTTCCCATGTTTCCCCACCAGTCATGATGAAACTGCCATCACCTTCATCTACAAAAATTCTGTTGAATTGGATATTATTGATGTAAATTTGCCTGTCTTAAAAGAAATTTCTGGCTTTTTCTTTCATTTGACACCATAGGAAGTTTTATTTTGTCATTCAACCAACTTTTCAATTTTTTTGTTTGTTTGTTTGGTAGTGGGTTTTTTTCCTGACTATTTAACTTGTATTTTAGTTTATATTGGAGATGTCCAGTTTTCTGGAAATAATTTTTCTGTAAGTGCTTACAAGATGACTTATGCCTCAGACTCTCATCTCTTTCCCAGTGTTAACACTTCATTCAGTTGATCTTGAGAACTCTCATTGCACTGACCACATTAACAACCCACTAATTTTCCTATAGACGCCTTCCTGGAAACTTTCAAGCCCCAGGGGAGGGAGCAGCTCTGCATTTGGGCAGGGGGAGCCCCAGCCTTAAGTCAGTGTCCATCACACAGACTCTCTTTTTTGTTGTGCAAGGAGGCTGCCCCACCTCCCTCTGCTTCTGTTGCCCCATGTACAAATGAAGATAGTAAATATTTTGTTGTTACTGTTGTTGTGTGAAGGCTTATGCAGGTCCAAGTGCATATTGTGGGGACCATTACAGGAGAGCTGGGTAAGAGTATTTCAGTGGAGTCAGTTCATTTACCAACATAATCTTCAAGGGAAATATAAAGTATTTATATCTGTTGTTTCTCTGACTTATGAATTATCACTCTGCAGTTAAGCGACATAAGATTACAATTTGTTCTTATAAACTTGAGTTGATATGGTGGAGTTAATGTAAGTTAATATGGTGGAGGACACAGATGTCAATCTTCCGTGGTGTAAGCAGTTACATCATCTTGCTATGTCTAAGGCAAGAATAAAACTGTGATATTTCATTCTTGCTTATGAAAGCCAAGAGCTTGAGACCAGCGATTGTATATTAATTATAAACACGGTTTTTAGAGAACAGAGAACTCTTTAACAGAAGTAAGTATTTTGTTTAATCCTTACATTGACCATTTTTATGATGAACTGGGTTGCTCTGTTCCAGAAGGAACGTGAGTATTCAAGACCCTCGAAGTCTTTAAAAGGGGGAGGGGGAAGGGGGCAAACAAACGAATAAACAAACCCCTTAAAAATAGCAAGTGCCTGCTTGTTTTTCTTCTTTGAACTTTTATCAAGTCACATTAGTGAAAGGAATGGTGTTAAATATGACCAGCTTGAATAAACTTACTTTGTGTGTCATCTTACCTTCATACAACCTCCAGCAACTGTAGATATTAAATGGTGTGCATCTGAGTATCAGTTCTGAGCCTTCTGTTCTGCCTTACATGCCTGAAATGCAGTCATGATCCAGGTGTGGCGAGCTCTGGCCCTTGCTTCTGAATCCTCTCAAAATGTATCTCTTCTGCAGACTGTCACTGTTAACTCTGAGCTGTTTAAGTGCTGTGGTACCTTACTAACAATGAAAACATCTGCTGCGCTGCACTTCTGTACGGCCCTATCGCATGGTCAGCTGGTGCGTTCTGTGCTTGAATTATCTGTGTTTCCTTGGATTGTGTGCTCCCTTGGGCAGGGACTCTTGTCTTGCTCTGTTCAAAGCATCAAGCACAAGGTCTGTCCTGAGCAAATAATAGTTCAACTGCAAGACTGTCCCCTGCTTGCTGTTTTCTTAATTTCTAGCTACAGTTATTTTCCATAATGTGCTTACTGGTTTAATACTTACGTGCAATTGTACAATACAGTAACTGCTCCTGAGCTCTATCCTAAAACTTGATCTGGACCTGCTTCTACAATAAAGATGATTCCTTGGTCGTTGAAACACTTGCTGGTAGAATGAGGATTGCCTTGTTTTCCCTGCCTTCCTAAGGCCTGGATAGAAGTCTATCACGCACTTTGCGTTAAAGCCATCTCTATTATTTAAAATTACTCATGTACTTTTTACTTGGATGTTGTACACCTTTAAGGTGTGGACTGGGGGTAGTGCGGGACTTCAGACTCCCAAATGTACCTGAATATGAGTCTTCCTATTGAGCTTATTGTGGGCACTTCTGTCCCACACGGTGAGAGATGCTGCAGGGTGACCTAGGCTAACACTGCCGGGTGGAGCCAGGGAGGGGGAACTTGTCCTGCTCTTGGCAGCAGAATTAGCTGTGATCTGTGGCTGTACTTAGGAGACTGCCCTGCTTTTAGAGCTGCCAGTGGCACCACCAAGTGCAGTCCCTTGGTGCTGTAGGTGCACCGAGACCTGTGCCAGAAGTCACCCTCAGGTGCCGTGCGAATGGTTAAGCCTGAGACAGGAGCAATGCACAGATCTCCACTGAGGAGAATTCGAAGCATTTTTCTTGACATTGAATGAGTAGAGGCAAGTACACAGAGAAGCGGAAGCTGCAGAAGGAACAATGTTGGAGGATTATTAGAGCCACAGACACCCAGAAGAGATGTCACAGCTACATGACCTGACTGCAAATCATTCCACGGCCTGAGACCTCCTGCATTTGGGGGTTGTCACAGCAGCAGTGCCTGGCAGAAGTTTGGTTGGACCAGTTGGGCAACCAAGAGGTGTCTCTGCAAGTCCTCGCCTGCTAACCCACCTGGCATTTCCTCCAACTTCTCTGGATTTCTTAGTTGATACCCTGCAAATAAAAGTTAGGCATTGGTTTTATGATTTCTGTTATTGAATATTGTAATAAAGTATAGGTTAATTGAACTTTATACTCTGCCTTTTCAATTAACTGGCCCTGATCCTTTAGCCAGCTTGTTACTGAGATAGCACAGAGTTATCAAAGTAGCTGTCTGTGATGAACAGCTGTGGTGGAGCCTCTGGATGAAGAAACATTTGAGCTGTAGTTTCTGCAGTAGCTCTTTAGTGAATACCATCACCTATCACTGTTGGCTGCTGTTAGTTGTCTCTCCTCAGCCAGGTGACTTCCTCACCATTTTCAGATCTGGGCTTTTCTCACTGGCCTGGAGTGTTTGGCTGTGCTTAACAAAACAATTACATCTTTTTTGCAAAGCCCATTAATTACAAGATTGTTTTTGTAACCAGAAGTTTGAAAATACTAATTGATAATGCATTTATTTAATTTTAAAAATTTTTTTAAACAGTGTGGAACTAAGCAATGTAAAATACTTTTGCAGCTGAAAGATTGTATGAACTTGGAGAAATTTGTACTGCGTCTTTATTTTAAATGAAGGTCTTGTTTTCTCTTGACTTGTAGGTTACACGCCGGCGTTGGCCTGCGCGCCCAACAAGGACGTGGCCGATTGCCTGGCTCTCATCCTGGCCACCATGATGCCTGTCTCATCGAGCAGCACATTGCCCTCCCTCACCTTCAATGCCATTAATCATTACACCAACACCTCTAAAACTGTCACCTTCGATTCCTTGCCAATCATGAGGAGTGACCACAGCTCCTACTGTACTTTCAACAACATTGGCAGAGAAGGTGGCTACCCCTACACAGAAGAAGATGAGCTCAATGACTCAGATTCTGAGACCTATTAGAAGATACTTTTTGTAGGTCTGAGTGAACCCTCACGCTGGAAGGTCAGACTTGTGCTATCAGAAAGCTGTTGCTGTTTGAATACAGGACACACCTTTGAGAAGATGTTTTTTATTGTGGTTGCATATAAAAAAAAATCTGTGAGACTCTAGGAAGATTTTTAAGAGCATATTTTGCAGAAGAAGCATAAATTCTTGAATAAGTACTTGGAATCCATGGCAAAAAAAAAAAAATAAAGAATGTCAAAACTTTTATTTAACTGTATTCTACCATTCTGTTTCTGGTGCCAGGAGTAATTCCTGCAGACTGGGCACCCAATTTGGTGTAAATGAACAACGCTATTGTACAAGACAAAGGATGCTAGATTCAAATACTCTCAATAAACCTAAAACCATTTTGAAGGCAATAAATGAGTTTGGTACAGTAGGCATTGTTTGTGCTGCAAATTGCCAAAGGACCAAATAACTTAAAGATTTTTTTTAATTAAATACGTTTTTGTGAAAACTGGAATAGGTTATTTGAGAAGTTATTTCAACCAAACCTTAATTACTTCTGGAAAAGAAGGTTAGATTTGGGTTTAAATGTTGAATTTTATTTTTTTTTAATCATCTGAAAGCCTTCCGACACTATTAAATGTACCATGAAAGAAAGCAGATGTACATTTAAGTTTTATTTTCTTTTTCTTTTAGGTGAAATGAAAATGATCTGTCATACTTTTATAATACTAAAATTAAACCAGCTAAAAAGGTGAAGTCAGGGTGAAAAATGTACAGTGTAATAAACAAGGGAAGGAAGGGGTGGGAGTTGTGGGAGGGAAGAAGTAATTGTTGCACAGTTACAGATTTTTTTTTTTTTAACTTTTGGGTTTTGGATTGAATTTTTCTTAATTTAAAAATATACGAGTAACTTGGAAACTATGAAACTGCATAAAAAATTGAATTGAAATGTCTTGATAAACCTGTTGTGACTGAAAGTTTTTTCAGTAATTTATCTACTTCCTTACATCATAAATTTGTATGTAAGATTGAAATTGTATACCACTGTCACCTTTTTTTTTTTAATCCCAGATTTACAAAGGGGGGAGGGAGGAGGGGAGGTGAATTTAAAAGTATATTTCCCTATTAGAGAAAAAAGTACAGTGTCTGGTCTGTGGGAAGAGCTGTGTATCTTTGTTGTGCTCCATTTAGAAAATAAACAGCAGAAACAGGTCCCTGTAATGTAGTTCAGACTTGCCCACATATTTTTTTTAATTTATAACAGACTACTGTGGTTTTTTTTAATTGCCTGAAGAATGAAAAACTGACATAAGTAAGCTGAAGTTTTGTCTGTTAAATATGAATTTACTTTATTTGGTTCTGCTTTAACTGTTACTTTTCAAGTGAATTTGTTTATGTACATGCAAGGAATCCTTGCATGTCCTGGCAAAGTACAAATAAATTACTACAAACTGATTCCAATTTCATTTTTATCCTTTTTTTGTATTTTGAAACTGGAAATCTTTGATATTGTAAATTAACAACTGCTTTTCTGAACAGAGTGTGGAAACATGGGACAATATTTTGATCTATTTGATAATTTTGTGGGGTTTTTGAAGAATTAATGAGCATGTACATAGAAATAGTGACTGCTTGAATACTGTATTTACCTGCACTCTTTCAGTACTTCAAGATTCCTGTATATTTTACAGAGTATAATAAAACCCAAATGTGAGTTCTACTAATGAATAATTTATCTGTATGTACTAAGAATTAATGACAAAGTCTCTTGTCGAACTGTTGGAATCTATAAAATCTTCATGAAGGCTTTGCCAGCATTTTAATTCTAAAGTGAAGGTGAGCTACTTAAAGTAATTTTAAACATTACATTACTTCGTTATTCCTTTAGGCTTCCGTGTAAATATTGCTTTCTTAACCATTTGTGCCTGTGTTCATAGTTCATATGTGAGCAGAGTTAGAGAACTTCAGGGAGGTGGTGATTTCTGTGCTCTCTTCCCTCTGAATCTCACGTGTGTGTCTCTGTGGGAGTGATGCTCGTGCCTCAGCCGGGCACACAGGCAGCACTCACACGATCCACATCAGCCTGTCTTGAGATTGACTGCAACCATTTAAATTCAAAGGCTGAAGCAACATGGACCCATTTTTTCCTCAAATGCTTGTGGGAAACCTGATGAGAATGCCAAGTGGTGTGTCTGTTATTTAAAAGGTAACAGCTGCATGTTTCTGTTCATGAAACTGTCTGGTGTTGATTCAAAAGCACTGTGAAAGGATGATATCAATAGGCCTTTATTATCTATGCTGACCTCTGTCTGACTCCGAGATGACCTGTTACCTCTGTAACCACACGGCACAGATTATAGCAGGGGACATTCCTGTCCTACTGGAAAAATTGCAGTGCAGTAGAGGCTGAGCTGTTCATGTCCACTATGTGCCTGAGTGACAGAGGAGGAAAAGCTCTGATGGCATTGGTTTGTTTAAAAGTTGAAGATTTGGGTATGGAATACAGGGACATGCAGAAAACAGTGCTGTTGAACATGTTTGTTTCTTTATGTCAGTCAGAAATTGTGCCTTTCATTTCATTGCTACACCTCTTGAGGAAGGAAGGTTTCCCACTGCCTTATTTTAAGTTAGGTTTTGTGAACTTTTTTGAGCTAAATATCTGTCTTTTCTAATTACAAATTCTTAAGTCCATGTAGGAATTCAGAGTTACATGATTTGTGTATCTCATTTATCTCATCATTGCAGTTTGTTCAGTGAGCCTGTACATTGCAATTTGCATGTATTTGTTTAAAAATCCCCAAAACTCTATTACTACCTGGCAGTATGGGTAGGACAGTAATTGTGCCTTGTAAGTGATAATTAAGACTATTATTATAATATGGTCTAATTCCAGAAATGGAACGTGATTTGTTTAAAGACCATGCTACTGTGCTCAGAGACCACTTCCTTAATGAGAGGTCAAGGAACAGCAGGTTCCTTGTTTCTGAAAAGCAAAAAATTATGATGGTGTCTGGTGGGGATTTAAAAAAAAAATGTTCATACCTCAGTTGGAGGCCTGTTCATTTCCAGAAAATTATGTTGGAACCTCCATTTTTCTGAAAGAAATTCTCCTGATTGTCTGCAGGTGAATATTGCACAGTTATTCTTACAGCCTTCATCCAAACAACCTCTTGGACTTTCACCAAGGGAGAGCAGTGAGCCTTGGCTGGACTGCTGAAGCAATATATTAGAATCAAGGAAACCCTTTTTGTCCTGGGGGAAAAAAAAAATCAAATGGACTTAAGGAATGAGGACAGCTGGCTCTGCTCAGTTTTCTGTGTGCTCTGACTTCTGGGATGTTTTATGGGTTTTCCATTCTCAGGATAAATGTTCTGCAGGAGAAAATGCCAAGTCAGCATTAACCTCATAGGTTGAGCTGTTACTTTTAGTGTGTCGTGTTGCAGGATAAATGCTGGATGCTGATAAGATGAAGAATCAGTCTGTCTCCCCCTAAGAGTGACCCTACAGCAATCGAGGAGATTTTTCTTGTAATTCCATATAAAATCTTTACTTCTGTATCCTGCTTTGTATTTCCTCCTGTAACTTTTTATCACCTTCCCATGCTTAGGTGTCTCCAAAACAGTTGTATAAATATATGTGGAACAGTCAGAGCTTTTATTATAGGCACCTTTTAAACTTAGATTGGTTGCAATTGTTTGGGATT
Organism: Edolisoma coerulescens; assembly: GCA_013397115.1. Taxonomy (NCBI): domain Eukaryota; kingdom Metazoa; phylum Chordata; class Aves; order Passeriformes; family Campephagidae; genus Edolisoma; species Edolisoma coerulescens. Next base: position 19,599 of record VWZW01013750.1, on the reverse strand, counting down.
TTTTCCTGGTCATTTATTTTGTTTAAAATTCTGACTTGTCTATATTCTGGCTTTGGCTACCAGGCTAGAGAATTAACAAATGTTTGGTTGAAAAAGAAGTTATTATGTAAAAATTAATACTTCAAAGTTTTGCTCCTTTTAACATCTACACAGATGTTAAAAGGAGCTCTAAAGATCCCAAAGCTGTTACCTAAACTGTAGGGAAGATGACTAAAAAGGAGCATGAGATAATGTTTACAGATTCTCCAACCCAATTAATTCTGGTTTTGAGAGCTAGCCTTCCTGTCTTGCCCAGATTGTACCCATTTAAAGACAACAACTGCTGTAGTAATCCAGAATAACATGCTCTATTTATATCTACTATACAAAATAAGGTTCATTAAATGCAGTTGGTTGGGGATAACACAAGTGTTTGGGTAACTCAGCTTCTCTTTTGCAAAACAAAGAAGAAGTGTGGTGACCTTTCTGCTGCTGATCCTGCAATAACTGGGTGAGAGGATCAAAGTGTAGAAAGATGGGAAGTGACAGTGAATACTGCCCGAAGAACTGGCTAGCATTTACTTGTGAGAAGTTTGTCACAATCAGGGAACATTTTTAACACTGCTAGATGTCTGCAGGGAGCCCATACTACTCGATTCCGTGTTTGGATCAGTGAAGTTCACATCTTTAAAAACTGAAACCTAAATAAAAAGGGCAAGTGTTTATGGAAACAGCAGTTCTGGAGAACTGGAGGTCATGCTCTTTGGCTTCATGTGCCACAGGGCAGGCAAGGGAGCTCCATGGACCTCCCTGGCTACAGCTGCAGGAGCAGCAGGAGGAACCTCTTCATCTCCCACAACTTTGCCCTAGGCCTTTGCTGACGGTATGTATCCACAAGAGAAATGCCATCACACTTTTGGTTAAAAAGCATTGATACCCGCCGACAGTAATTTCTGATAATCCAGTCCTGTTGGAATCAGACTAACTAGATGTTGGAGAGAAGGGCCTTTATTAATCTCTTAATAAATAGTTTAAATTTCTAAAAGAACTTCCAAGGTCTGAATTTAAACCTGGCAAAATTTATATTAATATCACAAAAAAGTAAGTATTTAAATTCTTAAAGTTGGTCAAGCCAATTCATACAAATCCTTAAATCCAAGATTGGTAGTTATTGCCTCTTGCAGTAATCTCAGTGATTTGTGATGATTTCCTTATAATCCTCTTTAATATGCTGCAGAAGCTGGCAGGACAGTTGGAGAAGAATTCTGATTGGGATGAAAAACATGTTTTGTATATAAATGTGTAGCTGTGACTCTGAATTGGACAAGATAAGAATTTATAAAACATGGGGCTCCAAACCTTACAGACTGAAACCTGGGGTAGTAAATGCTCTTGCGAATGTGGTGTGATGCTTGGGGTGATCATGTGCAGGGCCAGGAGTTGGACTTCAATGATCTTTGTGGGTTCTTTCCAGTCATTATGAAATGAGAAGAGGCATAGCACAGGCCTCTTTGTTAGCTGATAGCATTGGCTTTTTGCTTTTTCTGGAGTCCTCCTCTCACTGTAATATCCGTATGTTTTCAAATGTTAAGTGCAAAGGTATCCCTGTGCATTAATTTTAAGCAATGAAACAACTGGCTGTTCTTAAGAAACTATCCTGTGATTGTATTTATGAGAATCTGTAAGCCTTATCACAAAATCTCTCCATTTTACTGCTTAACAGGAGAAGGAAATGCCTGGCTGGGCATTGTGAACATCACCCAGGCCCCCAGCCTGATCTGTGCTCCCTCTCAGACCTACTGAGAGAAAAACAGTCTGAAATGGCAGCCTTGGAAAGAGCATTTTGTTCAGTTGTTCAGCCATCTAGAGCCCAGCAAGATCACAAGAGTGTTTTGGTTTCCTTTCCCTGGGGAAGATTAGTTGCAAACGTGACTAAAATTTTCGAATTCTACAGCTCATCTCACAACTGAACTTTCCTGACAGGGAAAGACGACTGTCCCTGCTCGCGGGACTTGAAGATTTCTTGCAGCTCTTTCCAACCTGGTATCCCAGTCTCTTTAGCACACTGTTTGTCTTTAAATAAAGCAATATTTAAATTATCCATGCTTCCCTGGTGTGCAGTGTGTTATTTTACATTAGGATAAATTTAGCTCACTCCATTCCGTGCTATGTTTTGGCAGTTTTCAAGCTGAGGTTGGGAAAGAGATCTTGCAGTTTTCCCCCATGTAACTGTAAACATAGTTGAATAATGGAGAACCTAAAGAGCCTTTCAAGCTGTTTTCACATTGATGGTGTCACTAAATATTTAAAGAGGAATAAAACACCTCACAATCTTTCTTTTTTTAATTAAAATTGCGATAGATGCAGCCAGAACTCTCACTATTCAGGTTTACAACAGAACAAAACAAAACCTGCTTTGAAGCCTTGTCAAAGGACAGACGTGCAGGTTTTCTTCTCAGTGTACCTGGGATCTGACATAAGTCTGACATCTCAGGTGTTCCATGTTAAAAGAATGGATTAGACAGCTTAAATAGTTCTAAAGCAAAATCTAGTGATTCATGTATCCTGTCATGTGTTTTCTGTCCCTTGCCAAACTTTGTTGCTCAAGTTGTTTGCATAATTTTCTTAAAATCTTAAAAATCTTCCTAACCTATTAAAGTCTTAATGAAATTTAACCTTTCTCATCTCTTCTACCAAGAGTTTGTTTCATTTGCTGTGGGTCCCACTGTTGTCTCTGATTTCTGACCTGCGTTGCCCACACGCGCTCTCCCAGGGCAGGAAGAAAGGAGAGCACAGTGACTCTCTCAAGTATTTTCATTGTTGTTGACTATTAAAAACTTGATGGAGTGATAGTTCAGCCTGTGAATATTTGGGGTTTTCATTTCACTGGCTGAGATCTGCCTAAAGGAGCTTGTGCCCAGTTGGGCATTTTGAAGGTCTCTGGTCTGAGACTGTGTCACCTCAGCCTCTTCCCATTCCTCTCGATAGGTTAACTCCAAGGTTCTGTTTTCCAGCTGTTCCTTTGATGTGCTTTCTGGTGTTTCTCTCCTGTAAGGAGAATATCCCAACATGCATCTGGAAAAATCACTGTGAATCCTGAAGCAGCAGATCCCTTATGAGGAACCTCCCAACCCCTCTGACTCACGTGCTGTTACTCCTACCTGGACAGACAGTTGCCATGGTTGTCTTTCCCTTTCCCAGTGTCAAGGCCCTCTAAAGACACCATCCCCTGCTGTCTCAGAGAGGAAGTTTCTTTTGTGTTAGTACAAATTCCCAAATCTTGATTTCATTTCAGTCCACAGACTGAGTGGTTTAAAGCTGGTCTAGATTTCAGGTCTACTTCCTCTATCTCAAAAACCCTTGTGTCCTGGTTTGGTTTTGTTCCACTCTCAGAAAGGAATGGCTCGGGAAGCTTTAATAAATCTGTTCACATCCATTAGATGATGGGCTGCATTACAGTATGTTACCAGTGTGAACATCAGCCCTGCTGAATGCTTCTCACAGCTCCTCAGTATGTGGTAAGTAGCTTCACTCACAAGAGTGCAGGGTTGTTTGGGAACAGGGCAGTGCTGGGATTGCTGCTCCAGCACACACTGCCAGCACCCACCGATGTGTGGTGGTACCATAGGTTACTGCTGGTCACCCCGGGGCACACAGACACGGCTGGTGTTACTCAAAGATCAGAGTGGGAGCAGGCAGTAGATACTTCCTGGTAATCCTTCGTGTCTAGTACTGCCTGTTCAACCTTTCCCAGTGTCTGTGGCTCTTTTGGGTGAAGGGAACAAGGTATGAGAACACACCCTAATACTTAATGCCTGCTCTTCTCAGGGAGGAGAGAGAGGAACGTGCCTCATGCAAACTCCAGTAGGGCTAGAAGGTCTTGTTCTAACAATTTTAACATACCCAGAGTTAAAATAGCTCTTTGGGTCACACTTTGCACGTATTTCACAGATAAACACATCTTCTTTCCTTAAGCATAGCAAATACGTGTAATGCTGTTTATTTGTTTAGCCTAACTTACTGTGATAATGGTCTGCTTTGGAACTAAATCCCAAAAAATATTTTAGTGCATGGAGCTGCATGTTTTTCAGCCTCCAAAGTGGAGGGTCCTGAGAGCTGAAATCTCCAGTTGTTCATTGTTCCATTCATTCAGACTTGCTCATGTGATACTAGAAGCAGAAGCATCTACAAGCTCTGCAAATGCTTTTGTGTTCTACCCTGGAATCGTGCAGCATTCAGCAAGAATATGGTATGGGTGCCAAAAAATTAATGATCTTTAATAACCCTGTGGTGGAATGGTCTACTTTTATAGCAGCAAGTTTATGCCTAATGAGATACAGACATTCCCCTCTCCCTGTTTCTGTCCAGTATGTGCTGCAGGATAAACAAACCTGGTGTGCTGCTGGATCAAAGCGGTGTTCAATGAGGGCCTGACTCACAGTGATACAGACTGGAGAAGGAGGGTTTGGTAGAGCCCAAGATCTTCCATAATTATACACTAATTCTGTGTAAATATCTAAGAAACCCTAAGGTAGGAATTCAGCAATTTTTTGGTTGTTTTGCTTTCTGAAACCAGAAAGTGAATTCATTCAAAGCAGGAGCTGATTGAGCACCTCTCAGGACTCATCCTTGTAGCTGTGGTGGTTGGAGTGTGAACCAACTCAGACCACCAAAACAGAGGAAGACTCCCAGCTCTCCTGTCTCCTGTGCTCTGCTCCTTTCAGCCTGACTAACATTTGGAGGAGCTGGAACACAAGAACTCACCAAAGGAACAGTTGTGTTTATTCCATTACTCAACAGCTATTACCCAGATGAAGTCATAACAGCCAATAAGACCCCATAAAATTATAATGCTTGAGAATACATTAACTTGTCTGCATTTAACCCCAAATTAATAACCTTTGAATATTCTCTTCCCAACTTCTCCACTGCAGTAGAACAGCTATAGCACTTAACCTTGTTATTGCTCTGGAAAGAATGGTGTGTTTTACCCAGCAGCACAAACCTGCCATCTGGCACATGAAGCATTGATGCAAAAACCTTGCTGTCCCACAGCTTCTTATGTGCTTTTCATAACTCCTCTTGAATAAATTCATGAACAGGGTGTAAGATGTCTTAAAGTCAAAACAGTCTTAAAATGACTTCTCTTTTAAACAGGGAAAGTTAAAGTACTCAAACAGTACGTAACATGGCCACTGATATTCAATGCTGATGTTTTCTTTAAACATAATTTCTTGTGAATTGTGTCTTTCTGCAGCCTAGGTTTTCACAGTCCTTTGATAACCTGTTCCCCAGATTAGCTGTTCTGTAGATGTTTACACTGTAACATTCAGTGTAACAGGATTAGAGATACCCAAGTGGCCAGTCAATGGTAATGATTTCAGCTGGGAGTTTTTGACTCTAAGAAAAAAAACAATCATGGCACCCTAACCAGAAATCAGAACCTCAGCACATAAAACCTATATGTATGTATACCTACATGTTTTTGTGCATGTCATGCACAATATTTGTGTCTTACTTCCCTTTTGTTTGGTTGGGTTTTTTTCTTGCAATAGTTTTCCATTCCATTCATTTCCATACTCCCAGCCAGGACCCCCAAAAACCAAAGTATTAAATTAAAAGGAGCAAATTCAGTTCAAACGAGAAGTGTTATTTTCCTGGTACAAACATCTCACCAGATCACAAAAAGCTTTTATCTTTGTAAGGCAGTTATTTGACTCCTGGTAGGACATAAGCTGCCGTGGCACAGACTGTACTTACAGCCATTATTTCAAATGTGGGACCTAATCAGGCAGTGATAGGACAAATCACCTGAACCTCTAGGTTATATGGATGTTCAACAATTTCTGTTAAGATACATACTCTGAACATACGAGCAGTTGTTTTCTGACTCAGGCAAATATCTGTGCTAGTCCTTTTCATACCATCGTCCATAGAGAGCAGCTGTCAGGAGGCCAGAAGATGTTCTATTTTTGCTTAGGAAATAGAGGTTGTTTTTCCAGCCCATGTGATCAGCAAAGTCCAAGGTAATACCAGATGTCAGCAGCAAAGGGAAGATGTAAGG
>VWZW01013750.1:0-10946 GCA_013397115.1 Edolisoma coerulescens | reverse complement strand
GCTGGTGTTACTCAAAGATCAGAGTGGGAGCAGGCAGTAGATACTTCCTGGTAATCCTTCGTGTCTAGTACTGCCTGTTCAACCTTTCCCAGTGTCTGTGGCTCTTTTGGGTGAAGGGAACAAGGTATGAGAACACACCCTAATACTTAATGCCTGCTCTTCTCAGGGAGGAGAGAGAGGAACGTGCCTCATGCAAACTCCAGTAGGGCTAGAAGGTCTTGTTCTAACAATTTTAACATACCCAGAGTTAAAATAGCTCTTTGGGTCACACTTTGCACGTATTTCACAGATAAACACATCTTCTTTCCTTAAGCATAGCAAATACGTGTAATGCTGTTTATTTGTTTAGCCTAACTTACTGTGATAATGGTCTGCTTTGGAACTAAATCCCAAAAAATATTTTAGTGCATGGAGCTGCATGTTTTTCAGCCTCCAAAGTGGAGGGTCCTGAGAGCTGAAATCTCCAGTTGTTCATTGTTCCATTCATTCAGACTTGCTCATGTGATACTAGAAGCAGAAGCATCTACAAGCTCTGCAAATGCTTTTGTGTTCTACCCTGGAATCGTGCAGCATTCAGCAAGAATATGGTATGGGTGCCAAAAAATTAATGATCTTTAATAACCCTGTGGTGGAATGGTCTACTTTTATAGCAGCAAGTTTATGCCTAATGAGATACAGACATTCCCCTCTCCCTGTTTCTGTCCAGTATGTGCTGCAGGATAAACAAACCTGGTGTGCTGCTGGATCAAAGCGGTGTTCAATGAGGGCCTGACTCACAGTGATACAGACTGGAGAAGGAGGGTTTGGTAGAGCCCAAGATCTTCCATAATTATACACTAATTCTGTGTAAATATCTAAGAAACCCTAAGGTAGGAATTCAGCAATTTTTTGGTTGTTTTGCTTTCTGAAACCAGAAAGTGAATTCATTCAAAGCAGGAGCTGATTGAGCACCTCTCAGGACTCATCCTTGTAGCTGTGGTGGTTGGAGTGTGAACCAACTCAGACCACCAAAACAGAGGAAGACTCCCAGCTCTCCTGTCTCCTGTGCTCTGCTCCTTTCAGCCTGACTAACATTTGGAGGAGCTGGAACACAAGAACTCACCAAAGGAACAGTTGTGTTTATTCCATTACTCAACAGCTATTACCCAGATGAAGTCATAACAGCCAATAAGACCCCATAAAATTATAATGCTTGAGAATACATTAACTTGTCTGCATTTAACCCCAAATTAATAACCTTTGAATATTCTCTTCCCAACTTCTCCACTGCAGTAGAACAGCTATAGCACTTAACCTTGTTATTGCTCTGGAAAGAATGGTGTGTTTTACCCAGCAGCACAAACCTGCCATCTGGCACATGAAGCATTGATGCAAAAACCTTGCTGTCCCACAGCTTCTTATGTGCTTTTCATAACTCCTCTTGAATAAATTCATGAACAGGGTGTAAGATGTCTTAAAGTCAAAACAGTCTTAAAATGACTTCTCTTTTAAACAGGGAAAGTTAAAGTACTCAAACAGTACGTAACATGGCCACTGATATTCAATGCTGATGTTTTCTTTAAACATAATTTCTTGTGAATTGTGTCTTTCTGCAGCCTAGGTTTTCACAGTCCTTTGATAACCTGTTCCCCAGATTAGCTGTTCTGTAGATGTTTACACTGTAACATTCAGTGTAACAGGATTAGAGATACCCAAGTGGCCAGTCAATGGTAATGATTTCAGCTGGGAGTTTTTGACTCTAAGAAAAAAAACAATCATGGCACCCTAACCAGAAATCAGAACCTCAGCACATAAAACCTATATGTATGTATACCTACATGTTTTTGTGCATGTCATGCACAATATTTGTGTCTTACTTCCCTTTTGTTTGGTTGGGTTTTTTTCTTGCAATAGTTTTCCATTCCATTCATTTCCATACTCCCAGCCAGGACCCCCAAAAACCAAAGTATTAAATTAAAAGGAGCAAATTCAGTTCAAACGAGAAGTGTTATTTTCCTGGTACAAACATCTCACCAGATCACAAAAAGCTTTTATCTTTGTAAGGCAGTTATTTGACTCCTGGTAGGACATAAGCTGCCGTGGCACAGACTGTACTTACAGCCATTATTTCAAATGTGGGACCTAATCAGGCAGTGATAGGACAAATCACCTGAACCTCTAGGTTATATGGATGTTCAACAATTTCTGTTAAGATACATACTCTGAACATACGAGCAGTTGTTTTCTGACTCAGGCAAATATCTGTGCTAGTCCTTTTCATACCATCGTCCATAGAGAGCAGCTGTCAGGAGGCCAGAAGATGTTCTATTTTTGCTTAGGAAATAGAGGTTGTTTTTCCAGCCCATGTGATCAGCAAAGTCCAAGGTAATACCAGATGTCAGCAGCAAAGGGAAGATGTAAGGGGTGCTCATATTTGCCCATAGCTGGAAATCTATCAGAGTAGTGGCATCTGTGACTTCCTGTCCACAAGTGCTAAAGCTGAGACCACCACACTTCACTAAGGCACAGGCCTGGACGTAGTATGTGCCATGCACTGTATGGAGCCCATCAAAAACTCCCAAAGCATATAATTCATCAGTTAAAACAGCTCTCTGATAGTTTAAGTAACAACAAAGGGTATTGGCACAAACCCGGACCTCTCCTTTTTCCCCCCACACAGGAACAAAAGTGAAGTTGTCATACATCATTTCTGCATAAAAGGAAGGAGGTGACTGTTCCTTTCCTTTTTCAACTCTGCCAGGAGTCTCTTCTTGCTCCTTAAAGCAAACTTCATTATCCAGTGAGGTGCTCGTAGAAGTCCTGCATGAGTCATGTAAGTTCTCTCTAAACCGTACATTACTCTCTAAATTGGTTTTATAATCTGTAGTAATCACAGGAATTTCTGCTACTATGAGCTTGCCACCATAACTTTCCATGTTGTGGTAGATGAATGATTTGACTGGAGTGTATATGCCACTCCCTGTCATGCCCAAGGTAGGGTGGTGGATGTTGGCTGCTAAAATATTGACGTTGAAAGCTGTTGCAAAAGCTTGTTGAAATTCTACAGCAGACAAGAGCGGGAGCTGGTTCATCCAGGCAGTTGGATAAACAATTTGCTTCAAATTGTACTGTCTGACGAGGTTCACTGCAGGCTCAAAAAAGAGTATATCAAAGCAAGTGAACATGCCAAACTTGCCAGCAAAAGGGGTGTCAAAGAACGCGTAGTCTGGCTCTGGAGGGGTGTCGAAAGCGTATTCGAAGTACAGGTTGTGTTTGCGGTACGTGGCCAGCAGCGTTCCGTCCGCGGCCAGCGCCACGTTGGTGTTGAACTGGTACCTCCCGTCCGCCGGGCACCGGGGATCCGTGCGCTCACACGGCTGCTTGGTCCCTAAGTTTGCCACAAGGAATATCTTATTCTTCAGAGCCATGCAGCTCAGGCACTGAACCACCTGGAAAACGGCACGGAGAAATGTGAGCACCTCGGAATGTGGTGGAGTAAGTTTTACTTAAGCAGCTATGACTTATTTAATACTTCCCAAATGATTATTTTCAACTGTGCTCAAAATTGAACACATTTGACCATATCTGTAAAATCTAAAAGCACTGATGATTTCATGACAAAAGCTACTGGAACCAGTAGCTTTGTAGGCAGAAAGGTGTTTCAGATGTTAATTTCAAAATAGCTCTGAAAAAAATTGTCTAAGTTTTATTTCCTCAGAAGGAAGTAAGTAAATAAATCTATTCCAAGGGTGATAATTTTTAGAAACTTGTGACTTGTAGGAGCACCAATGGCTTTAAAACACCATATGTCAACTCAAAGCTTTGCCAAGGCAGCACAACTGATCTGTGTGTGCCTTTAGAACAGCAAATGTCTAATAATGATCATCTGCACCTGGATGTTTTTACTATAAAATTTTAAAAAGCAATTACTAGCTACGACTTAGAGAAGCAGAGATGGAAAGGGATAGACCTTGCATGTTAAAGAAAAGAAATAGAAAATGTTGCAGACCACAGTATTGCTGGGATATTTCTTCCATATCAGGGTGCTGTACCAAAGACTGACATTACTGCAATCTCCAAACAGCATCTGAATGGCAAGCCATGTTCTTGCTTGCTTGGCCATGATCATTGGCAACAAAGATTCATAGGCCAAAACAGATCATTGTTTACAACTGCGATTCATGTTTACACACCAATTCTGCTTAGTAGGCACACGCATGATTTCTTTCATTATATTGAGTTCTGTAATGTTAATAAGAATTAACAGTCTGTATTTACTAAGGATGGTTATTTTCAGTTCAGGCCCAGAACAGTCAAGGAGAATACTGTTTTTGTAACACCCAGGTCCCATCTTATGTAATCATGCTTGGTCCGTGTCAAGCTGTGACTTCAGTTACATTGTAGCAGGTAAGTCCCCTTACTTGAGCAAATTGTTTGGCGCATGATTGCTGAGTCAGAATGCTGTGATGTCATTAAGTCATTAAGCCCAAGTAACGAGAGTGCACCAAAAGTGAAGATTCTACTGCGTTGTGTTATATAAAACAATGTTGTTCAAACTAAAATCACACACAGCATACCTTACGAGAGAGCAATTACCATTTCTCTGGGGTTGGGGAGGAGGAGATGACAAATCCACATGGTTCATACACAACTGATCTCCTTGCATGTATGGATCTAAAGCCTCCTCTGCTAAGAATGAAACCGGCAGAGCTCGAGCATCCATGAAAACAGAATCTGGTGCTAGGAGTTGTTAAACTTCTTGCTTACTTCCCTAAGCAAACCAGCCTGAGCTATTTCCCACCTGGAGCACAAACACAGCATTCAGTTATGCCACCCCAGCAGCCATCACCCCTACATTTACCTCTGTGTCATTGAACAGATAGGGCTCTCTGCAGGGGTTCCACTTCCCAGAGCCTGAATGCGGAACGAAATCCAAGTAAGGGTAAATGGAGCTTCTGGTGAAGTTGAAGCCATGGATTCCATCTTCAGGAAAAACAATGATCTGTGCCCCCTGTATGTAGAACAAAGACATGTTTGGTAGGCAAAGCAAAGGAAAAGAGGGGATCTCCTGGGTAAAAAGAGCTGAAGAAAGTTAAGGATAATCCAATTATGTTCTGCCAATAATGCAGCTTGAAGATGTCTTTTCTTGACTTCATCTTAGGTGTAACTATGTAGCAGGTGTGTCACTATGTGTACAAAAAACCCCTTTATTTAACCGGACACATACATTCATCTTGAAAAAGAATGCATTTGGCATTATTTTAAGGGCATGCAAATAAGAGCATACTGCATCCAATTTCTTACCAAAGGTATTCTCCCTTCACAGGAGTCATGAGAATGTCATCATTCAGGTTAAACACTGATGATGTTAAAACTTGCCTTAACTTTTTAATCAGAATTATGCTATTTGCAGATACGCTTTGTCAAAGGTGCAGCATCACGTAGTTAATTAGGTATAGGGTTGGACAGGGTACTGGGAGTGTTGATTTCAGAAACAGCTTCACTGTGGAAGCAGTGCACAGTCTGGTAGAAATGTAGCCACGCCAGAGGCTCTGCCTGAAGCTCAGGGAGATCTGAACTGTTCCTTAAAATGAGGTGGATTCTTCTTAAATCAGACACAGCACCAGCCACTCAAATTTCTGTTAGTTTTCAAAAGTCAGCTCAATGTGTTACTTATGTGATGGCTTTGGGAGAATTTATGTGTCTTGGGTGCAGGGCTGCAAAAAATTGCTATTATGCTTCTGCCCAATCATCTGAACTTCTCAAAACCAAAAAAATAATGTTTTCAAATTATATAAAAATAGTAATTATTCTCTCCCAGAACAACAGATCTGTGAAAATTCTGTGCAAGTCAATTCTTCTCTGTGCAGGGCCAGTAACACTTGCTTCCTGTCACTAGAACCAGCTCTGGGTTTTCTTGGGAGGGGAGGAAAGAGGGCTGTGCATAAGAACAGCTGGCAATACTAGTCTCTCTCCTCTAAATATATTTAGACTGAGAACCATTCCATGGTGGGTAGGAGAGGAATGGAAAACTTTAGTCCCACCAAGTTGTTAAAGGCAGAACATTAATTTCCAAAGCATTTGACTTCCTTAGTTTTTAGAAACATTCAGGAATTTCCATTGAGAGCACTGGAATAAAACTAAACCCAAGACAGCTGCCAGTAAGACAATCTTTCAAGGAAACCCTTCCATTTAAGAAAACAGAAAGGAGCTAGGTATTCAGACCAAAATAGAAAATTAATTTCCCCATACTAAATAACTATAGGCGTGTTTTTCCAAGCTTGGAATAGCCCGAGTCAGGCGGGATGCTAATTGGCCTGATTCTTTTTCAGAGCTGCTGGCAGGTCAGATCGTCTGAGAACCCAGACCAGAGTCATGTACATAAATACGGCTTTAGTTGCCTGGGAACACAAATGTGAAAGATTATCTCCGAATAGCACTTCCTCTATATATACCCAGGGCACACACAAGCGCTGCCTGGAGCTGGGCCGTACCTGCCTGGCAGCAGCCAGCACTTGCTGCTCGTAGACGTCGAGGTTCCTGCCCATGAGCTCCAGGGCGGAGCGCCGCCCCACCAGCGCCGCCGGGCTCGGGCTCAGGATAGACTCGTGCTCGTACACCGCGGCCACGTAGTGCCCCTCCCGGCTCCCGCTGCCTGAGACTGCTTGATAGAAGAGAAAGCAGATGGGCAGCTTCCAGCACAGAGCCACCATGGTGAACGCCATAAATCTAGAGNAGCTTCATATACAGTTCTACTGATCTCCTTGCTTGGTTTCCCTTTATAATTAACATTCATTTATAGTTTATTTCACCCTATACCAAAACATCTTTGAGAAAAGTTCAAAGCGGCTCACAAATCTGCAGTTTCTCCCCCATTTGGTGACGGGGGATGTATTTAAAAGTAGCGTTTTCTAAAATTACTTGGAGACTGTATTTAGTATTCAAGCAGAAATAGGATTTAGTTTATCAATACTGAAACAGATAATTGCCAAGAGAATTACACTAGACACTACTTCTGCATCTATCATAAAAATGCATCTCCTAATGGATTATGAATTCACTGTACTCCAACTCCACAGATGAAATAGGCAAATATTTCTCCTACAGTGCAGCTTTTTTGAACACTTATAAAAATGTTGAGTGCAATTCAGATCCACATTCCTCCCATACAGTGCACACAGCTAAGGTTAAAAATGCTTTCATAGTAATAACAATAAATCAAAAATCCATACAAAATGGAGAAAATTTGCATTGGTTAGCTTTTCTTAGAAAAAAAATTAAGAACTATTGAGTCTGGAAGGCTGGGGCACTCTCTGCAATATGGGCTCCCCGTGTAACCTTTTGACTTCCCAAGTTAGGAAAGGACTTAGAACAAGGAGTGATGCAGTCAATGGTTATGCAACACATCCAAAAGACTACTGAAATGCCTTTTAATTCAGAATTATTCTCACAACATGAGAATTCTGTATTTGTCACCACAGTGTCACTAGTATCATTAAGGAATTAAATCTCAAATATCAGTGAAGTTGGAAGAGCATGCAGGAGAGATCCACTGGTGCTGTATATCGATAGCTGTAAGTTCAGTTACTGACTTTTTAATTGTATTTGCTCTCTGGGAACTTGTATCCAAGAAAAAAAAAATGTTACAAAACACTCTTAGTGCCCTTCAGTCTTTGTGATCTACAACTCCCTGAATTTTTCCAAAGCAAATACAGTCTGACAGACATGCATGAAGAGTCTTCTCTAGATCCCATTAGGAGTTCAGAAGGAAAAAAAGATCAATTCTAAACTAATTACAATCTTATTTTTATTCATGTTCTACTAAATGTAGTTCTGTACCCAAAAAAAGAAAGTCTATGGCAAGTTAACTGAAAATATCTCTTTGCTTGAATTCCAGGATGAAAAGCAGCTAATAATAATCCTCAGTACTGCTTTTTTTCCCCAAACACCAACTGTTTAGTACCTAACAATGAACAAATGGAAAAAGCATTTAGTAAGTACTATCTTAGTTTAAGGCACTTGATTCCTTCTAGGAGCTCCACATGCTATTTGCAACACTGGTTTGATAGCAGCACAATCCCATGTAGGACAGCAAAATCATAACCTTGGTGCCCATGGTAGGCAGAAGAATTGTTTGCTCAACCAAAAAGTCTTAGCATGTAATAGTAACACTTCTAAGGGGAAAGGAGTAACTTAGCCATTCAATGCTGCTAAGCTCAACTACATATTCCTATTTCCTTGAGCTTTAATTAGCCAATGTGCCCAGGCATACGTGCCTTCAAGGGTGAATTTATTTAAAGTGTGATAAAAACAGAATAAAACCTTGGCCTCTCTGTAATCAGATGGATTAGAGATACTGCATTTATATAAACAGTTTTGAAAAGCGATGTATAACATCACAAGGATAGCAAGCTATCCTTGCTATTCTGCATGTTGAGGAAAACATTCAGTGCTTTTGGGGGGTGATTTGGCAATGCATGTCAAGAATAGAGAGGCCTCCTTGATCTGTGCAGCTTTGCAAATGAAATACCAAAGCACATGTGAAGATATAAAGCAGCAGCAGGAGGAGGGAGTTCAGGGGTCAGAAACCTCTCACAGTTAAGGAACGTGCTGAAAATAAACAAGCTGTGTTGCATCTCACTGACAAAATTCTCTTTTCTATTTCTTGTCACCCCTTCAAAGCCAAAATGCCTATTTAGGACAGGAATGGGTTCTAGTCAGCTGCTCCTTAATAAAGTTGTCAAGTAAGATGTAATTAGAATTCATCATTACTTTTTCCATTTCCAACTGGAAAAAGTTGGAGAGTTTCAGATCACGAGATTGAATTGCTATGAATTAGAAAAACTGCCTTTTTTTTAAAGCCAAACACACTAACAGAAAAAAGTTAACAGGTAATGAGCTTCTACAAAATGTTGTATTTTACAAACATGCTTGGAGAGTTGTTACTTTTCTACCATGTTTCATTTCCTGGTGGTCAGAAACACTCAAAAGTACTAACCTGGATCTCTTACTCATTTAGATGCACAAGAGGTTTAGCACTGAACAAGCAACTACACAATCCCATCTGGCTGAACCTGGGCCAACTAAAAGAACTAAAATAATTCCTCAGAGTCCAGCCCTGGGTTGTGATTACTGCTAGTCCGACAGATGATGGCTGAACACTTGTGTGACTGCTCCCTAAAGCCTTTCCCCTGTCTGACAGCTTAAACAACAGGACTCTGCTATCTCATGGATTGCTTCTAACACAGAGAATCGTGACAAGCCCCAAGGCTGGGCTTGGGTGTATTAAACCTTCCAGCCAAAATAAGGATACCAACAGGGTTTACTCAGCCCTTAGGCTGTTGAGATTCCAAATATGTCTCTGACACATTCTAGATGTTTTTACTACTGGAAAGTGCTACACCATCCCATAAGTCCTTTCCTTGAAGAGAGGTTAATTTGCTTAGGATCTACAGAGCTGTCACCTCACCCGAACCATGACTTTAAATTTTCACGACCTGAAGAGCTTTATAATTTTATTTCTTTTTACATCCCTTTCCTGTGATTTATGTGGTCTTTTGCCTGACAGACAGGCTTCAGCAGGATCATGTCACCCAAATATAAATATTTCATAGCAGTACTACTGCTCTGCAGCCACAATATTCCATTTATAGTTCCACACAAAGGGTAAAAACACTGGTTTGGATGCCAAGTTTCCCCTCCAGTCACATCACAGACTGTTTTCCTGTTCACCTTTTCAGAACCATCTAATCCCAGTGTGTTGTGAAGTAAAGCATCCAGCCACGCGCTTTTCAACAACTTTGGAAACTTAGAAGTCTGTCACCTGTCACCACACCTGGATATACACAGAGAAAAGCAACACATACCCTCCTTCTTCGCACTTCTACACTCAGAAGAATCCAACAGACGTTGAAATAACAGAGGCAGCACAGCACTAGTCTGGGTCCTCCTGAGTGATTAATAGCAAATGCATGTTAAGCTATGCCTAACATATAGTATAGTAACATAAATACCAACATAAACAGTAATAAGCAATAATAGTAACATAAACAGTAATGATTACTAGGCAAATATTCAATTGGCTATGAAAAAGTAAAGTCTTTTTTAGGTTGAATGATACCCATAGGTTGTGATGTTTCTGTCATTTTACTATATATTATACAACATATTTTCAAAATACATAAAATATAGTGAAATTCAAGGGGTTTTTCCACTGATCCCTCCTGTCTACTGCTTTTATGTGCAGCATTACATTACAGTATTTTACTATGTAGGTTTTGTGAAGGTTTTTTGTTATGTACGTCATCTGTGTTTGTTATCTATGGGTTTTTTGTTGTTTGGCGAGTGAAGCCGGATGGAGCGCCGCTATCGTTAGTGGTTTGGCTGGACAAACCGAGGGCGATGGCACGGACAAGCCGGAGCGTGTGGCAGGGACATGTTGTCACCCGTGTCATTTCAGCGACACGTGCCGGGATGGGCAGAGCCGGACAGGGGGGCGTGCGCCATGCTTCAGATGCGATTTTGGGAGGGTGTCTCGCACTCCCCTGGCGAGAGCGGGCGTCAGGCTCCGGCACCTCACACACACGCCCGCACTTCGCCCCGCTCCGTGTTCGCCACCTCTGACCAGCCCCATAAAGCCGGAGCGCTCGGGGGCGGCTGCCCCGCGTACCCGCGCGGCCCTGCGGCTCACGGAGGCTACCTGGGCGCGGCCGGGCCTGCAGCGATCCCACCCGCCCCGCTCCGTATCGCTCCCGGCCGGACCCGCTCCCGGCCGGACCCGGGCAGGCCCCGACGGCTCCCACCCCCCGCGCGCCGAGATCCTCACGCTGGAGGGCCAGAGCATCCCGGCCCCTGATTGGCTGCCCTCTCTGGCCAATAGGAAGATGTCCCGGTCTCCGCCCCGCGCCGCCCGCCAGCGGGGTCAGGGGTGGGTCCTCTCGGGCCCGCCCCCTCCGCTGTCTGATTGG
>VWZW01013749.1:484115-500637 GCA_013397115.1 Edolisoma coerulescens | reverse complement strand
GTATTTAGATTAAAATAGATACTATTTCTGTTTTGTTCAAACTGCTAGTAAATAACAAATCCTTCAAATTTACAAGTAGCAAAGCTGTTTTGAGGTCTCGGGCGCATTTTATGCAGAAGGAAAAGAAACACCTTTTTGCAAACTTCCAGTGTTAAACACACGATAGAGCTAAAGGTAAATATTCCTCTCCTTCCAAGGGCAGCACAAATAGCCTCTCTATGCATTTTGCTCTCACTTAAAGTGTCATTATAACAGAGGAACCATCCACCTGCACTATGTACCCATCTGCTTGTCTCTTTGTTCCTTAGTAACTCCAATTGGAGGTTTAGGCAGTTTTGGCAGCTCTGCAAGTCAACAGCACTCAAAAAACAAAAATTAAATTGTGACAAAATAGGTGTGTTTGCTGAATGAGGGCTCTCTGAAAAATGAAATCAGTACTTCTGCCAGGCCCTGGTGGAATTATTGCCAGCTGCATTGTGTATCCTGCTTCCAACCCCTAGAGACCAAAACATCGAGTAACCCATGTGATTTAAAACTCTCTCAGACCTGCTAGCCATTATGGAGTTACTATCAGAAATCCTCTTAGTCACTCCAAAGGATTAGGGCTTGTTGGTGATGGAGGTTCTGTAACTGGTAATTGTTCCTACACTATCTGAGAAGATTCTAGTTCAGCTTTCCTACCCTGAGCTACCAGCTCATGGTAGCTGTCAGCTGCTGGCTCTGAGTGAGATTTTGACTCCTGTGAGAATTCAGGAAGTTCCTACCTCTAACCAGGTACCTACCCAGACCACTTGTTTAGAGATGGGGATGATATGACCACCTGTCTCTTGAAATAAAGCACAGTGCAGTACCTGTAACCCCACTTTTCCCACCTTATACTCTATCTTGGATATTAGGCACACCACAGGTTATGAAGAAAACAAGGTTCAGCCTCCATATATTCCCTAATTGATCTTGAGTTCATCTTACACCTTGCAATTCATGAACCTGATTGCCCTGGAGGGCAGAGAGGTTATAGGCACACTGACCTTGAGCCACAAAATACTTAGAAGAAGGCACCTAGAGATGCTAGCAAAGCAGGGAATTGAACTAAACCCATCATTGGCCCACTTTTACCCTCACGTACCTCAAATTGCTTTTACTGTCATTTCAGTGTTTACCAATATCTTTCAAAGCAGTTTGGAGTGCTGGTAGGCTCAGCCTTGCACTGAGCAGCTGCTGCTGAGAACATCCAGTGCTCTCAGGCACGTGTCAATGGCACACCTCACCAAGTGACAAAGATATGTGCTGTCCCTCTAGTGTTTAATAATACAGTTCTTCCTCATCTCCATCTGCACAGCTGAGAAGGACTGAGACCAAAGGTGATGAGAAAGGGAAACAGTAATGTGGCAGGGGAAAACATAGGAAGATCTTCCAAGCTGCTGCAGCACAAATTACTCCACCTAGGATATGATGGGGCATTAAGCAGTAAAATGCATCAGGTGTGGTATCAGGTGGAATAATGTCTTCTCTTCAAAGGGAAACAACCTATGTATGAACAGTGTGGTGAAATGGAAAGGTGAAGAGCACTACCAAAACCCCAACATACAGTAGAAGAGAAATTTAAGGAATATGTTGATATACATAACATCATGGAGTTGAAAAGGGCTGATGGTGACACAAAAAATGCAAAGCCTAGAACTTTCCTCTTTTAGTGAAAGTGGAGCTACTGTTGCCTGACCTCTGCTCTCTGCCAGACTGAGGAGTCCTAACAATTACACTCTCTGTCTGCAAGCTAAATTCATCGCTTTTTTTGAGAAAGAAATCCCAGACCTCTGATGAGCTTTATGATTTCTCATGTCAGTCAGGGCTTCCACTGAAGCCCTGTATCAGCACTTCTGAAGATGACACAAAACCTTCTAAAATCAAGAAGCTTGCATAAATCAAAAGTTTTGAAGGTCTCCACCTGAAAGCTCTCTACTTTTCCTTGTGGCTGTTAGGTTTAGTGCTTTTACCAAGAATGTTGAATGAACAAGGAAAGTGGAGATGCACATGAAATCACCTTCTTTCAGGAGCCTGGAATTTAAGATGCACATACCTAAGACAATATTAAATTTTCATGAAATGTGTTCATTAAAACGACTCAGTTCCTTTTGTAAATCACTAGCTCCTTCACCATCTGATGTCTTCACAAGACTCTTCACGATCTGATGTCTTTGTAAACCTTGACAATCTCTTCCATTCCTTCTCTGTATTTGTGGGAATATTCTCCTTCTCAAATAACTTAATATTCCTCAATCCCTATAAATATTAACTGGCAGACTTTGTAGAGCAGGAGATGAAATGTTTACCATTCACATCAAAGGTAGTCAATTCATGACCCATTTAGGTTGAATCCCTGTCGGGGGTGTAGGGGAAGGGAGAAAAAGATGAGGTAGAAAACAGTCCTCTGTGAATGTCATTTGAGCACATGTTTACGGCAATACCTTTGTTGCCTGCACAAATGTATTTGCATATCCATAAGTAATAAGAATTAAGACGTGGGCTTTGTTTGAAAGGGCTCCTGTTGACTTGATTTTCCTTTGACAAGTGGGTCTTGGTTCGCATGCTATGTTCAGTGTTATTTGAATCCACAAATTCACTTCACCAAAAC
The DNA here is from genome assembly GCA_013397115.1 of Edolisoma coerulescens. Classification (NCBI taxonomy): domain Eukaryota; kingdom Metazoa; phylum Chordata; class Aves; order Passeriformes; family Campephagidae; genus Edolisoma; species Edolisoma coerulescens. The sequence continues at coordinate 498,005 of VWZW01013749.1, read as the reverse complement.
AGCTTTATAACTGCTTTCTGGGTGCCTTCAAGTTCAGATCTTTAAACAGAAACAAATTATCGAAGATCAATTCTCTTTCCTGAATCTGGGTATTTCAGAGACAGCAAAAAATGATTGGTGGTATTTCTCATGTTCTGGTGGTCTGAGACTTGCCTGGGGCAGGGGAATATGTCTGCTACGTGTCTAGGATGACACTGAGCAAGTTCCTGCATCTCTTTGTGTTCAGGGCTTTTTCTCCCACACTTGTAGAATGGGAATAATACTGTCAGATCTAATAAATGTTCAGACCTGCCAGCACAAATATTTAAGAATAAACCAAGTATATATTGCAGAAAGAGAAATCTTACTACTTTACCATTCACGTCGCACTTCAAGCAAGTAAATAATTGGCCCAATTAGCCAAAACAGAATAAAAAAAAGAAGGATCGCTTCACTGACATCAAAACAAAGATATGGGGTTTCTTTCAGCGTTTAACAATGTACCTTACAGTCTGTATCTGCTTTTATCATTCAACTTACATGTACAGTGCAAACAAATGATATATTAACAATTCTGCTTTCTCCAAAGCACCTTTCCCAGCAAATTCAAGTAGTATTTCAGGTCTCTAGATTAAAAAATACACCAAAGATTTATAAACACTTCACTTTTTGAATAGTCTCAGTTTAACGGTTTATGAAGAAAAGAAAACCTTTGCTATGATTTAGATCCTAGTTTTGTTAAGATGGGTGTTAACAAAGATCATCTGCTGGTAGGCATTAACAAACCTCTACCAATCTGGGCAGCAGCTTTTTTCTTTTGAAACCACTGAAATTTGAATCCTTTAACACCTAATTTTGTGAAGGGAAATTCAAATCCCTGCATTTTTAATAAAATCTAAATCTGAATCTTGCAAATAATGCTATTTTGTGAGGGGTGTCAATAGACACATACTTGGAAAGATTGGAGAGAAGAAGACATGGAGGCAGTCCAAATCCAGATTCATGCCTTTGCCTCATTTTCCACCACTGACAGAAATCAAATTCTTTACTTCCCTCTCAAAAGTTAATGCAGGGCTGTTACTACCTGTAAGCAGTGGTGCCTGCTAAGAGTTCTGCAGAGGTGCAGAAACACACACCGTGACTGACAGGTCTTATTGCTGAATAATAGTGTGAGTTTATAGCAAGAATGTATCTGGCATTCATGCCATAGTAGCAGACATAACTCAAGTGCTTCATCATGCTCAGTATCTCACCCTGCAGTGACAGTCATTAAGTGCAGGGGCAGAGCCTTCCTATTCCTTCCAAGTGAAAATGGTTCTAAGGAAAGATGACACATTCCTGGAAATAAAATAATACAGCTGCAATCCTGATCACCCTCCTCTAACAGTCCTGAGTTGGATGATCACAATTTTCATATTCTTGACAAATTTAATAGGTAATCATGATAGCACTACTCATTTTCTTTTTGCTAACAGGAAACTATTGTCATGAACCTTTCTTTCCTGCCTGCCTTGTGTCCCTTGTGACATCAGAGTTGTGGGTATCCCATTGGGACATGACTACAAAGAAGGTGGATGGTAGAAACATCTCCTTTGGTAAGCAGTTGCCATTTTGCACCTGAGGTATTGGGCTGATGGAGGTCTCTGTGGTCTGGCTCATCTTGTCTTCCAAAATTAACCAGTGGCGCCAAGGCAGTGCTGAGGGTACATCCCAGTGGCAGGAGTTATGCTACCTGTGGCACCAGTCCTGAAGCAGCTCGGGTGGTGTGGTACTTTTCCTTCCTCATCCTCTCCTCGTTTCAGTAAGCCAGGTGTCACTAAGCTGGTGCTCCTAGGAGACCTTGTAGCTACACAGTAGAACAGCTGGAGATTTTTGGGTGCCAGGGAGCTGCCTAAAGTCCAGAGAGTTCCTGCTGCCTGTGTAAGTGCAAAGCTCTTCCGACTCACGATAAAAGCTCAACTTTGATCTTCAGTAAGGTAGAACAGACAAAAGGACTGGAGCTGTGTAACTACAATACCTGCTTCTACTCCACTTGCCTCCTTAAATGTTAATGCTTTGAATTTTGTCTCCCATTTCCTGCCTGTTCTTTTACCCTTCTTTCATCCACAATCAGAACCTTTAAAAGTGGGTGAACAAATCTGGTCAGTACTTGGTTTAGGATAGTATGCAACAACCCTGGTATCCATATTCTTTATATTCATCACTTGCAAATTCCTTTACCCTGGAGGAGTTATGTAAATTGAGTTTGTGGGAACCTGTGCCTGAGGAGAGACTCTGAGGGGACACTGTGTGTATTAATGGTTATTTTTTATTGTGTTTCTCTCACTCTCTTTTTTTTTTTTTTAAGGTGGCATTTAATATTCATTCTACTTTAGGACCAAAATTAAGCACTTAGAACCACTTAACTCTTTACTCCCATTGATATTCCCCAGAAACACCTCTGTCTCTTTGACCAGTGGCTATTTCCTTTCAATCCTTCCAAGGTCCTGGCTTTCTTCTCCCAGTCAAGAACTACTGAAGACCTTCAGATTTTTAAGGCTTAAAATCTAGACTCATATCTTGACTGGACTCTCGTTTTCTGGTGGCAGAATACAATATCTGTGTAAATTATTATCTCTCTGGTAGCTGTAGGGTTTTTGTTGAATCCTTTGATCTGATCATGTCAAGTCTTCTACTGAATCAGGTGTCTCTGATTCCTACTGTCATGAGATACTTCTTCATGGCCAGGGTCTCTAGAAGATTCACAGACAAATCTGATTGCAAGGACTGAAATAAGACACTTCCTTTTAAAACATTGAGGTATTATAAAGTGCTAGGTATCAGGTTTTTGTGTTTATCCTGAAACCCTTGTGAGAACCAATGCTCAGAAGCAGCTGCTTTGCTCAGACTGTTGGGTAGTAGGTGTTAAATTTCTCTTAACTGAGGATGAGCTACCACAGGAGATTCTGCACCCCCTTGTGACACATCTGCTTACGTACAGGGTTATAGGTCCTCCGGGCCAAGCTGTGCATCTGCCCCTTCAGGAGCACAACTGTGGTTGATTGTAGAACGGATTGGGCCTACCTGTGAAATACAAATGTGTAGCAACATGATGCTTGTGGAACTGAATATGACCCTTTTGAGGATGAAAAAAGGAATCACATGTATATAACAACTACATAAATGGAACATTTTCCCTAATATTTCTAAAATCTTCCAGGTATTCTAAATCTTATGAAGTCAATTCAAAGGAGAAGAGTACCTGACAAAAATCCTACACTGTGCTACTTGATGGCACTGTATCTTGTATTAAACCTCGCAGGGCACAAGGTGGGGTTGAAAACTGTGTAGGTTCTTCTCCACCGTTCTTCCTCTGTCTTATACCCCAACTTTCATCAGCAAGAAGTGACAGGGATAGTACATAATCACTACATATTTCACAGAGGAAGCATTTTTTTAACTGAAGAACCAAATTTCAGTGGAGACAAATTATCTTTGTTTTCTCATCTCCTTCCAAACACTGTAAATGACCCTCATAAATCAATGAGATTACTGGAGTGGATAGTGCAGGTCTGTTTGCACTTTGGAAACACCCCTGGAAGTCTCTCTAATCAAGTCAAAGGTGTATCCTCCTCTTTAAATGCACAGCTTGGCCAGTCACAGTTGGACCAAATGCATCACAAAAAGCCTAGAGAGGCTTTCTATTTGAAGCTGTTTCTAGAGGAGAGAAGTCTCCTCTGTTTCATGTCAAACCTTGCGTCTCTTATTAAATACATCATTTTTTTTTTTTCCCCTGTTGGTTGATAGCTAAACTAATCTGTCAAGACTTTATAATTTACCCTCTTCTTCAACTTTGGACTGCATTAGTCACCTCCACAGGGCAATGGGTGGTTATTGGCTGCCATCCCAAGTGCTCTGTAGCTGTGATGGCAGCTCTTGCTCTGCCTACACTTTGACTGGTGGTGATGGTTTGCCACCTCTACACAATTGAGTGTATAAATACCCCTGCGTTGTTTGTTGTTTGGTTTTTTTAAGATTCCATTCATGTAAAGACATGGACCTGTTGGAATGGGTCCAGAGGAGGCCACAAAGATGCTCAGAGGGCTGGAGCACCTCTCCTACGAAGGTACCCTGAGACAGTTGGGGCTGTTCATCCTGGAGACGAAAAGATTCCAGGGAGACTTTAGAGCACTTTCTGGTACCCAAGGGAGTCACAAAAGAGCTGGAGAGGGACTTAAGAGCATGTAAATGTAGGATAAGGGCTAATAGATTTAAACCAAGAGAAGGTAGATTTAGATTAAATATAAGAAGGATATTTCTCATTATGAGGGTGGTGAAACACTGCCACAGGTTGCCCAGAGGAACTATGGATGCCCCATAATTGGAAATGTTCAAGGCCAGGTTGGATGGGGCTCTGAGCAACGTGGTCTAGTGGAAGGTGTTCCAGCCCATGGCAGGGGCTTGGAATGAGGTGATCTCTAAGGTCCCTTCCAATCCAAACCATTCCGTGATTCTGTGATTCATCACCATACTGTTGCTCAGGGTGGCACAAAATCCCTGCCTGGTGACAAGCTGGATTGATCATCCTTTTCTCCGAAAGGGGAGACAGTCAAATTCATATCCCTTATTTAATAAGAGCTGCTGAATCAACTCAGAGTCAACAGTCACTGACTTTCCTTGTTTCTTGTCTCTGATTAACCAAAGCAGCCAACCTTCTTGATAGACAAGGCTTTCTGTTGTCTTTCATTTCCAGAGAAAATTGAATACTTAAAAAAATGTGGGAACCTTTGTGCTACGAAGACCCCATACATTGCTCTACTCACCCAGGGAATTCCCATGGCCCTGGCCCTAAGTCTGAGCAAGACTGGCTGTAGAGCCAGAGAGGCTGTGCAGCTGGCTTGCACTGATACAGGGCAAGATTGGGAATACAGCCTTCCCAGATCTACATATCAGAGCTGCAGATAGCAATGCAATGGGCAGTAAATCTGGAATAGTCTGTAGGACCTCCTCTTCTGGCCCTTTCCTTCCATTGTAATGTCACTTAAAAAAAAAAAAAAAAAGAAAAGTCGATTCTGGTTTAGCCATCACTCAGAAAATTCCTTGAAGCGGGAAGGAAGCACTGGGGTTGATTTTCCTGCTGTCCTGTCATCAGCACTCACTGACAGAATGAGGTTATTCTCAAACAGTACTTTCTAAAGAATTTATTGTTCCAGCTACATTTCTAGTTGTTATATCCCCAGACTTCCCAAGCAACCTTTCTGGAGCTCCATTCTTCACCTAATGGAAAATCTGCTTTGCCAGAAGAGAGAGCAGGTTAATATCAGAACCTGTAAAATGAAGCAGTTACCCTGAATGCTCTTGTGAATGTAATGCTACATTTCCCCATCAACTACATGACCTCTTTGATGTAAGATTACCCAACTGCCAGCTTAGTTCAGGTCCCAGATTCCTGACCCACCATTATGACTTCTGCACCTAATTCTCATCTACTGCACAAGGATGCTGTTGGACTTAACAAAAATGACATATGACAGTGCAATTAAACTCAAAAATTTCATCCCTTCTTAATAACCTACTTTCTAGAGAGCTGTCCTACAAACTTCAAATTAATTTTAAACTTCAGGCACTGTACTTCTGCTTGCTGATCTTGTTAGGCTGAGCATACAGAAACAGAGAAAATCATCTTGGCATTTGTTCTGATGTAAACCTCACTGCTCAGAGGCATCACAGTAGCCTTTGAGCTCTGTAGTGGAGTCATGAGTAAGCAGACGAGCACAGAGGGGGAAGTTCCTGCGCAGGGAAGAAGTAGAGTGGGCAGGGGGTGATCAAGTCCTCAGCTGATATAAAGACAACTCATTTTCAGTTAGTGGGAAGTGATTTCCTCGCTAAAAGGCTTTTAAATTACTCCTACACTGGAGAAAAATAAAAGTGCTAGACACTGGCTGATATCCATGACAACTGTTTGTGCCCTAATGTTGGCAGGTGAGGTTTTCCAAAGCTTCTGCTAGTCCTTCAAAATCTGGTGCAAACTGAGACTTTCAAGGACTTTTTGCAACAAATCACTGCTGCGAACGACTGATAGCTTGGACCTGTAACCATGAGATGACAGGCACTGGAACTAGATTGGGAGGCAAAGACAAGAACGGTGAGATGTCACAAGTGTGCATCTCTTGACCCTTCCCTGGAGCAGCACCTGAGAGCAGCAAGGACTGGGACTGGGAGTTTGGTTAGGCAGCAGGGCTCAGCCCCCAAAGCTGGAAGAGGTGTCTGCATGGAGTTACCAAGGATGCCCCATTTGGTCCCTCTGGGTGCAGGGTTGGACTGCTCTCATCTTGTTCTCCTGAGGCCATAACCAGGCACCGCTCCAATGGTGATGGGGGAGCTGTGGGTTTTTCCACTCTCTTGCTCCAGCTGCCATGCCCAAGGGCAGGGCAGACTGCCAGCTACCCCCAGACAGCCCCATTTACATCATCTGCTGACCTTATTATCACTTTTCACATCTCTTAGCCCTTCATTTCATCACTCCTGTACCTTCTTAGGTCCACCTCAGTTTCCTCACAAATCAACAACTTCAAATTACTTTCTCCTCCCAGACACCAAACTCGGTATTTCTGATTCTGTTACCTGTCTGATGTGATATACCTGATAGAGTTATGTGGGTTTGCAGCTTTCCAAGGCTGTCTTTCCCTAAAGGTCCTTAGTGCTCCACCCCAGTAATCTCTAGAGTTTGGCCATGTCTCACACAACACCCCTTCAGCTGCCTGTGACATCCTTCCATCCATCCTTTGTGGCACCACCTGTCAGCGTCTCACACTGCTATTGCCTGTGGAATCACACAATAATTTGAGTTGAAAGGGACCTTTAAAGCCCATCTAGTGTGACCACCCTGCAATAAGCAGGGGCATTCTCAACTAGATCAGGTTGCTCAGGGCCCCATCCAACCTGACTTTGAACGTTTCCAGGGATGGGGCATGTACATGTCCAACAGTTCCCTCACATCACGTCCAACATTTTCCCGTATCCTGATTAGCTTAGTTAGCCTCTGGCCAGAGTCCAGCCAGTGGTTCCATCATTTGCCTGTATGTCTAGCAGTGATTTTTAGTGTAGGTGTGGTAGCATAGGTCTAAATATCTCAGTAAGGATGATTGACCACTCATCCTTAGAGATCAGATTAAAATGCACTTAGAAGCTTGTGTTTTCCCTTTAGGATGAAGAGGTCCAGGAATACACTGATGGATTACATGATCAGAAGGATTTACTCAACTCATGAATGCTGCTGGACTTCAGCTTAAGGTGCAATTGCAACATGAACAAATACAGTCAGGTAAAAACACCATCAAAGTACAACCTCTGGCTTGCACAGACCACAGGATTCATGTCCTTTGCTTTAAAATTTCACTAATACATCAAAATTAGTTGGCTGCCTTTTGGCACAGGGTCTGCTCACCCTCTGATCAACCTCCAAAAACTGAATACATTTTTTAAAACAACATTCAAAAGCAAGAAAAAGCAAGTGATGGAACAGGAATGACTAGCTCTGAGAACTAAAACAGCATCCCACTGAGTATGAATGTTAGTGAAGAGAGAGTGCAGTTTAATACGTTTGTACAGGAATTAAGAAAACGAACTGAAATTGAAAACACATCAAGATATACCGGAAAAAATCTTACGTGGCTTGGTTAGGAGCTAAAATCTAATTCAGCAAAATAAGGGAGACAAGCTAAACTCCTGTGAGTTGATACAAAAATAGATAAATAGCAGGGTTACAAATTTAGCTAAATTGGTACACCTTTGTGTAGGACAGCCCTTCTTCCTAGATCTGCAACACAGCCAAATCTGAAACTGCCTGTAATTTTTTAAATTTTATTTTTGTTCTTTCAAATACTATGTGGAAAACCAGAGTTCATTTTTAAGGTACCTGAGCAGTAAAAAATTTGGGCTCAAATAATGTTGACATAGAGGGTGTGTCCTGATTTGAGGCTTTAGGCCAAGAGACAAAGGGAAATAGAGAAAACTGGGCTGCAATGCACATCTTGCTCTCAGATATTGTGGATTGTTTGTCTGGGGTGCTGGGTTTAGGCGCACACCATTAAAAATACAGGGCATCTCCATTTAGGTGCAGATTCTGGTCTGTTCATCTCTTGCTGTGCAGTAATTATGCATTTGCTGTTATCCATATGGGGATGGTATCTTCTTTCTTTTTAACAGGAAGATGCCAGAAACTTTAAGAAAACTGAAAAAAAATAAAAGCTAAAAAACACCCCAAGATTTGAGGCACATAAACTCCTCAAATGTGCCAGGGGAACAACTTTCTAAGTTACTGCTGAAGCATACTACCTGCCTACACACACTCAGCTTGAGCTTGCCTGCCAGTACACTTCATTATGCAAATGTAATTTGCTATCAGAAAGCTACAAGATCATTTTCCCCAACTTAGGTGTGTCATACTCTATCAGCAGCCTTGTTTGTGTGTGCATGTGTAAACACATAGAGATAGTTTGGGTTTTATTTTGCTAGAAAGCATCAATCTGATGTTGAAAAGCAGAAATCTGCTTCCTCACTCCTTACGGAGTGAATAATTTGGATGATTCTCTGCATTGCAAGGTGTGTTACTCATTGTATTCCCACCCCTTTTTGTTCCTATTCCCTGCAAATCTTCTCCATGGTGAAGAGTTTTTCTGTGCCAGTGGCAGCTAAAGGATTTTCATACCTGTAGCAGCAATGTGACACGTTAGGAACCAGTCTATTCCCTCTCTGTGCGCTTTAACTTGTGTATTATGCCTGAATCCTTTGATGTCCGATAAGAAACTGGTCTTTGCATTTAGCCTACTGAGTGTTTAATGAGAAACAGCAGCTCCCATCACAGGTCCCTATGGCCAAAAGAGTCCATTTGAGGGAAGGTTTGGGTATGGCGTTGTTTATGAAGCTGGTCTTCCCTGAAGCTGAAGTGGAATACTGTTATTTTACATTGGCATAACAGATGGTGCATTTTCCTGTGACTAATTAGCTATGCAGTGCCTTGTTTGCAAAGAGTGAGAGGAAATCCTTGATGCCTCTCTGCTACTATCTCTTCCCCCAGGTCTGAGCAGCATTCCGCCACATGCTGTAGCGGCTGGGAGCCTGTTGGTCTGGCAGAGTCCAGCAGAAAATGTTCCTGACCCATTTCAGGACTTTGATAATTTGACAGGTCACTCACAGTTACTCATGAGAGGCTTGCTCAGGCTGCTGCTCGACTCAGGTGGACTTGGCCTCTCAGCCTGGCTGCTGTGAAGACAGGCTTACAGAGTCACAGGATGGTTTGGATTGGAAGGGACCTTTAAGGTCCCTTGCCATGCACAGGGACACCCTCCACTCGATCAGTTTTTTCAGAATTGTGCCCAGCCTGACCTTGAATGTTTCCAAGGATGGGACATTCACCACCTCTTATGGCACCACTGCAGCCTGGCCAGTGCCTGATTTGGAGTTTCACACCAGGTCAGGGATTTTGCTTCCCACCTAGCCCCTTGGAAATTTTCCAGATGTGATGGTGGCCTACTGAGGCCCCCTCAGATATTAGAGAAACTGATTTTTCTATCTGTGATATAGGGTAAACATGTAAATCTAGAACTTAAGAGACTTCAGTACTACAGTGGAGGAACCTGGTCTAGCAAAAGGTGTTCCTGCCCACAGTAGTGGTGTTGAAACAATATGGTTTTTAAAGTCTCTTACAACCCAAACCATTCTGTGATTCTACAACACAGCAATGTGCCCTGCTCTTGAGACTACAACAACTTACACTGCATTTCCTTAACCAGGAACATCTGTTGCCAAAACAGTGGTATGGTTAAGTTTCTGGCTAGCACTGAGGGATATGCGTGTAATGTCATTTCAAGACAGCAGGAGAAGATAAAGCATAGTGAAAATGAATCTGCCAAGCATGAATTCACTGCCAGCTCCATAGCAGTCAGCCCCTGTTCTCCAGACTGACACCTGACCTGCCATCATGGTCACACGCTTAGCTTTATGTTCTTTGCAGACTTGTATCCTAATTTTGCTCAGGCAGGGCTAGGACTGGTAACCCGTCACTGCTGCCTGACAGGCACGTGGCAAAGATGATTAAGTAAGTGCAGTGTTCTTAGGCAGAATATATTCAGCTAAAAAAGAAAATCCCCAAATTAGTCCTAAAACTATTTTTTATTCTATTGGCTGCAAACTTTTCAGCTCTACACTTGTATACAAATCCTACAGCTGCAGTTTGATCTGTGCATTTGTATGTTTGTCATTTTCTTGCTCTGTGCTTCAAGAGGTGTGGGCATGAATTAGGTGTGGCTGTTCTGGACAATGAAACGTTTAGAAGTTGAGCTGGATTCAAAAAGCTGTGCAAAAAAAGTCTATACTTTTGCAACTGAAAAGACCATCAGGGCAAATTTATGGACACATAACAACAGTGAGGCCTTAGGTTGAATTCTTGTGCACTAAACTCTGATGTCACTTCATTTGAAAGTTTGTATGTATTCACACTGCTGTGGAAAAAATGTCAGATGGGGACACAGAGATGCACTTGTCAATTAGAGATGTTATAAATAAATCGGGAAGTTCGCGCTCAAATATGTAATATTAAAATGTATGTATAAAAGTTAAGTTGTAACCAGTTTTAAAAAAAAAACGGCCAGAGCTGGCTCCGAGAGGAATGCGGCTCCTACCGGGAAGGTGTTTGCATCCAAACAACAGGGCCACAGAGAGCAGATGGCCCATCAAGAAGGCATCCAGCGAGCTCCTGGAAATCTACATCTCCAAAGAGGAGCTCCCGGTATAGCTGATGGACCATCTCTGAAGATCTCCTCCCAGCTCAGGTGTTAACGATCTGATCAGGAACTCAGATATGGAACATCAAGAACCATCAGATAACTTCCCCCGGTGACTAATCAAAAACAGGATGCGCTTTGTCCATCTCAGTCCCATGAATGGCAAGCTTCATGAATATGCTGAATGGCAAAAATAATACCCAGGATCTGGACTTTTGCAGGAAAACTGTATATAAACCAGCTCCCGAAAGCAGCTGTGTGAACAGAGGGAGGTCTGATGCGATAGAGGTCGGACCTGCGTTCACCCAGTTCCAACCCCAGGCTTGGCACTGCCTCCTTTTCAATCGTGGCTGTGCGTGTGCAATTTTCTCGGACACGAAATAAATTTTATATTGTTTTATTCTTGAATTAGGTGCATTCATTTATAACAGAGAGATAAAGCAAAAAGTGCTGATTCTTTCTGCTTTTTGAGGAAATTGTCTCACAAAATTAGCAGCAAGCTAATGTGGGCTATATATAGCAAACATTTAGGTTGTCACTACAAGCATCCTACTGCAATACTTGATGGAGTAACGAATGACTATGGTGACACAGACTGTCCTGCATTTCTGGACTGCATCTACCCAAACACTCAGGCAAGCAAACAGCATTGGGCATGTTCTGCAACTGGCTGCAATGGAATGACTCTAACAAGAGTCAGAATGTGAGATGTCTTACTGGGACTTCTGGTGGAAAAAAGAAAACCAACCAGAAGCTTTTAAAAGAAAAAAAAGTAAATACCAGCTCTGTGAGTCCATGTGGGAAGTACACGTTTCTGATGAATGTTGCTGCACTCATTCTTCCACGAAGAATTACAGACTGGTGAACTGTTAAAATCCAGTCTTCAAACTCCAACAAGGATAAAGGAACTGACAGATACCTGTGCCTCCCACTGAATTATCATTGATCGAAAACTAAGATTTGTTGCTTTTAGCAGCAGAATATGAATCTTTCTCCTATAATATACATCCTTGCCTCTTTTCTGCCTGCTGCAGAGAGCTGCACATTGCCCACAGGATTTCACTACAAACGTGGGCGTGAATTCTCCCAGCAAGTTGGGCAACACATTTTGGGTACCAGCTACACTCTGATTCAAAACATAAATGTGTAGCAATCTCTAAGGAGATTAATATCTGTTTAAACTTCCAGGCTAGGTATGCTTTTCCTGGGAAACGAATGCATACTGCAGTCTGATGAACTGGGCATCTCTAAAAGTCTCACTCCAGGTGCATGGTGCTAAAACAAGACACTCTGATTGTTCTGGAGGCAACACATATTGGTGAGGGACTGCATTAGTTTGTTTGCTGTGGGGTGGGGTGATGTCCCCTGATACAGAGGATGCAGTTCCTCATATTTACTATTTAGCAATTGCTTCTGGTAAAAGATTAATCTTGTTTACACTTCCCAGTTTGTTTTCTCTTTTGTTTGCTTGTTTTGTTCTCAACTGTTCCGCCTATTAATACATCTTCTGGAACTGCCTGGCCTACTTTAGGCTAAAAATAGCCCTTGTTGCTACTGCTGTAGCTCCACGAAAGCCACACAACAACCACACAGGGAAAGAAAACCTCGTGCACAGCTGAGCTTCCCTGAAATGACAAGTGGGTCAGAAATCCATATGACCAAAAACCAGGAGGAAATTAAATCATGCCTTCCTGCTCTGCTCCTACTCAGCTTGGTGATGGTGCAAAGCAGGGAAAGAGCAGAAAGGGATGAGAGTGCTTTGCTTTCCCTCTGCCTCCTTCCTCTACATCCATGAAGGACAGTGGATGCCTCTTATGGAGAGAAACAATGGACGAAACAATGAAACTGCAGGGATGGAAAGCTGCAAAGAAGACATTCTTAAGTTTTCAAGCAATCACTGTTGAATTTAATGCAATTTGATTGATCTCTTGGTTAAATATCAGTCTTTGGGTATGACTAGACTAATGCTACTGATGCTGTTGCACTGCTAAAGCGAACAGAGATACCTCTCATCCTTCAGTGGGCTGTGTCTGTGCTCCAGCTGTCTTACAAGGGAAAAGGGCTTTGGATCCACAAATGTTTTCCTCTGCATTGCAGCAGATAAAACTTAACGCTTCTCAAACCTTCAGTGAATAACTTTGCACTACTCATCTGGTTGCACTCCCTGGTCCGTGTGGCCCGTGGTCCATACTGGTGAGACACAAACAGTCTGGGCTTAGTTGTGGTCTCAGACAAGTCACCCCAACTGCCACATGGCACAGTGCACCCTGTCCCTGAAATGGTGGGGTAATGAATACCCAAAAATGCTTCTGCAAGATATCTTGGCAACTGAGGAATAAATTCCATTGATCCACAGATAAAAATTACGTTGGCATGGTTTACTCTAGCTTGTGGGTGCTATTTTTTTTTCAATTTTACACTTTAAGGCATAGTGACAAGAACATGCCACACACTTGTGGGAAGCCAGGACTCTGTGCCCATTTGCTGTAGAATAACTCCTGGGTCACTTTTTTCTTTGTCCTGCCAACTAGGAATTTAGCTTGAATGTAGTTGGGGTGGTACCATTCTCAGTTATAGTAACACATCTGTGAGTTGGAGGCAAATCTAAGCCTAAGACAGAGAAAGCACAAGCTATTCTCGTGTTCTGAGTTCATAAGGCAGTTTGTTGAGGACAAGGTTTGGTTGTATACCACAAGCTCAGTGTCCTGGTAGCTCCCAGGTGGATGGGGCTATGGATAGCTTTGGGGTTCAGGACCGCAACACTGAGCAGCAGCGTTGCAGTCCTGCCCGGTGCCCTGCATGAGGCATGGGGAAGGGGACACGCCAGCATTGCCAGTTCCGGGATCAGGACCTGCATCCCACGCCACCGTCACCCCTCTGCTCCAGGCTGCAGGGCTCCGGTACCCCAGTGCATCCCCGGGGTTTTGGGCACCAACACCGCTGCGGGTCACCCAGACCCCATCCCTCTGTCCCCGATGCAGTCCTGCTGCCGTGATGCCGGCGAAGCCCCTTGGGCATCGTGCTCCCCGCGGTGGGACCGGGGCAGGAGCAACCCGGAGAGATGTCCGGCTGCCTCTAGCCTCCGCCGGTCACGGACGAGTGCAGGTAGCGATGTCCCCGGACGCCGGACCCTGCTCCAGCCCCCAGG